>VDFB02042951.1:0-65613 GCA_007258455.2 Sequoia sempervirens
AGTAACACAAAGTTGCTTGACAAGATCATAATCACCTGGTGCTTTGATCGCAGGTTTAGGTGCTAAAGGAAGGCTTGGTTGAGAAGGTGGTAAAGAAGTGGGAACTTGAGTGGGTTGTGGTGTAGGCATAGGATATTGTTGATCCAAGTTATGTTTATTTCTCCTTGTATTATATGTGTTCCCAATGACATTATAGGAAGTAGAGTTTGCAACTTTCATGAACCTCAAGTATAAGTCTGATGAATCACTACGACACAAAATCACATAGATAGAATAGTTCTCCCTAGGGGACGAGTCAGTCAGGGTCACATAAATGACGGGTTTCTTAGGGCTCGGAGGAGCCACAAAGACCACAACCACATTTGCTGACTCCTTAGCTTGCGAAAGGGGAGTTTGTTCAGAAGATCTGTAGATAGGGGAAAGCACTTCTAGGAAGTCATTTAGAGTGTCTTCCAACATATCAAAATATTCTTCAGAAAAGGGATTATCATAAGCATGCAACATTGTGAAAAATAGATCTAATGTGTTCACATCAGGTTCACCAAAATGTGATATAAGAGGGATTCACTGCACACTGGTCTTTTCGTTCTCAAGAGATCACTAGGGAACAGACTGCCCTTATACACCTCTACACCTCAACATAAGCAGGTTATCAAAAATGTAAAGTATACCCAAGTTATGTATTGGAGAAAGTTACTTCAAATCCTTAAAGAGTGAAACCCTGAGATTTATGCCTTAGATGAGTGAGCTCTCGGCCAAAAGACAACAACACGATTTCAAGACGCCAATGTGGCATGTTGTCATCTAAAAGACGTGTTGGAGTCCTAAGCAACAGAGGGATCAGGAGCTCAAGCGGATGAAACCCTATTTCACTTCTAAGCTCAGATCTAGGATGTACTACACAAAATAAATGAACAAGAAGCCAAAAACTATAACAAACACAAGGGGACTTGGAGAGAGCTTACCTTTTATTGGACGTTCAACTATTCACTCCAAGCTCCACTTTTGCGACCTACACATAGAAGAACAAGGGGAAAAGGTTGGGGATGTATAGGGGCCTACCTCAATCAGACCCCTATTTTGATATTCCCACCTCCATAACCAAGTTGGAAAGGAGTGCAAATGAAGTAGACAAAGCATGTGGTGAAAGCAAAACCTACTTCAAGAGTAGAACCCACATCAGAAAGTAGTAAATGAACAAGTAGGAAAGGAAAGTGAGAGAGAGAGCGTTACCCATGGGTCTAGACCATCTTCGGAGCACATAGACACACCGATGAGTGCTTGCTTGAGAGCTGTTGCTGTTGGAAAGACCTCAGTCCGGCATGGCTTCGCTTGTGAGAATGTTGCTGTCAAGGATGAAGAGAACTCAAAACTAGAGCAAGTGGTAAGAGAGCTTGAATGAATGACTTCCAACCCCAAATGAGAGAAAGAAAGGGGTTTTTAATGCATGCAAGGGCAACAAAGAGCTGTTACGTCCGAAATATGAATGCTAGGACACACGTCAAGATTCTAGATTGCCTATTTTGAACTTGGAAAACCATCAGGACGCTAGTGCACCACGCAAGCGTCCAAAGCCTAGATTTTCAGGAAACGTGTCGTCAGGCTTTTGTTGCTTTGCCACAAGTCCGCATGGAGTCAAAATCATGAAATCCTGACTCATGGGATTTTTGTCATTAATGTTCTAAGGTGTCATAAATGCCAGGCAAAAATACAAAAATGTGGAATTGCCCCTAGGTGCAATTCTGCGACATTACAGTCCCAACTTAAAAAGTTCCTAGGAATATCATCTTCTTTTCTCTTTCCCTCAGTTCTTTTCTCTTGTCATTGTGGCATAAGAACTTTTCAACCATTATCTTTCAATCAAGTTTATGTGTTATTTGCGTAATGAGCTCATAGGTTTCAGTGTTGAACCTGGTAGCTCTAATACCACATGTAACATGCCAACCCTTCAATGCAGTAAAAATTCCTAAGTTTTCACTTTGCAAGTAAATAAACTATGTAACAAGCCATTGCAACAAAAAAAATTATTTTCTTTATTGAGAATATACGAACAAAAATGCCATAACAATACAGTAAATATTTCTTTACATTACAATAATTTCACAAGTTACAATAATACAAGAATGCATACATTTACACACATAGCTCAATGAGCTTTAGAACAAATAGCTTGAAGACGGTCCAAGATCCTTCCTTTCAAATCTTGGTTCTTTTGTCACCTACTGTGGGGGAGAAGCATCACTCAAGCGCTTATCCGCCAACCACAAACTCTTAATGTGGTTCCCTGCACATCTATCATTTGATAGATAGCCCTTCCCTTTGATGAAGAGATTGGTAGAGTAACCGAATAACGATAACCAATCGAGCATAGTGTTGTGTCCTACATAACTAGAACTTGTAATCCCATAATTTGGAACTAGCATGTAATACTGGATCACGGTGAACTGACAATGGAGCCAGAGGAAGTCACACTACTTTGGCCAAAGTTTTCTCAAATGGTAATCTGAATGAAGGTCATCTATCGCATACACTACTCATGGCCGATTTGACTTAAGTCCATCTTAAACTACACATAGGTATTTTCTTCAATAGATAATCTATCACCCCAGAGATAACCTATCACCATTTTACATACTTGGAATAAACCTACTTAACAAGTACACAAACTCCCTTCCATACTGGATAAACAATCCTAGGAGTAACTCGAGCTACTCTAGTTAAATCAATAACCTAGCTAAGAGTAACTCATATGCCACTCATGTTTAATCATATCTAGTATGTGATACCTATGATAAACACCAACCTCCTATTATAGAGTACATACAAGCACACCATAAAAACAACATAAAAGCTTCTATTTCCTTTTCAGAGCCATTCTAGATCCCCTAAATGCAAATACTCATAAAAGACAATTCAAGCATGCATGGAGAACAATCCATTCATAAATAAAATAACAAGAAGGATATCCTCATGCCTGTTATCACTTATCCAATCAAATGACAACAATATAGCTTCTCCAAACAACAACAAGATTGATAATAGTTTCACAACGAACCTCTAACACTCAAGTTGGTAGATTACTTCACTCAAATATACTCACTTCCAATATAACTGAACTCTCTCTCTCTCAAATAAAATAGAGTAAAAGCTAAAAATAATGCAAAGTAAAAATGCTTGCAAGAATGTGTCCTCAACAAATGATCAAGCACCACTATTTATACAACTATTTGGTAACTACTCAGCCTATAGTTTAGGCATGAGTTCTGACAACAATAAGCATGCACAACAACACATATATCTCAACAAAAAGGTGGCAAATATGTAAGCTCATACTCAGCAAAAACATCTACATAGGGACCTTGCTTGATCGACAACAAATAGAGACTTATTCAAATCTGCACATGGATAATTTGAATTATCTCCAATAATGGACATCTACAAGCATAAGGAATCAAAGGTCGCTCCAAAGCCTCCACACTATTGTCAAAGTTGACACAGTTTCCATTCAATTAGAAACAACCAATAACCAATTTGCAACATCATGCATCCATTGACTTAGTTTGGGTGTGAGTCAATTCAAATATTTATTCACTTTGACAAAGTCATCGACCAGTTACTCACGTCTTAACAGATGTTGGTTCAAGCTCAAAGACATGGCGCTTTAAGTTTTACCAAGTCAAAGATGTTCTTACAATAGGCGTCAACTAAGTCTTCACCATGCATCGACATAATGCAACAAGCTATAATGAAAAATATGTGTTCCACAAAGTGTGGCAGCAAGAGTAAAACTCAACCTCTCAAGATACAGTCATATGAAACTTATATTCGGCCTCTAAGCTTGCTAATGAAAAATGAATTCAAAGCATATATTTACAAATGGCTAAGTCTCAACTCTACATGCATTGTTTTTAAATCCATTTCCTACGCACAACATACTTATGAATATATTGTTGGCTTATCTCATCTTTATTCGCAGTTTCAATAAATTGACTTTTATTAGGCCACACTCCTCTATATGGCTGCACGTATGTTTCAATGTTTCCTACAATGGAGAATTTTAGAGCGCTAGTCAAAGTCTATAACATGAACATCAAATGTGCTATGTAATTGCAGTGCTTTATAATATATACCCAGCTCTAATTTTGCCTTGTTTCGACTAAATGCATGCTTCCAAGGATCGACCTTTATCTTATCTATATCTACTATATATACACACATATATACATTCCTTATAAATATATATATATATATATATAATCCTTCAGACTTATTGAAAGGATTAGTTACTAACTAGTACGTAGATATAATCATAATGATCTAATTTCGATAATTGACAAATCAATAAGTATATAAACACACACACTACACACATTTATATATATACACTATGTCAATCAAGTATGTATTCATTCGATATGCAGATAATACAAATGAGTAAACATACTCATAACAATAATAATATATTTATATATATTTACATACATATATATACTCCTCTATACAAGCATAAATGTTTATATATATATATATATATCTAGGCATCTAATACTCATATCATTCAAAGCCATAACCCATTTGATGATTACGTCAAAGCAATATATATTTATCTTATATATATGTATACATTCGATTATACAATTAAGCACATGCATATTTAATATGTTCACACATATATCAGGTTATCATATTCTTGTTGATACACATATTCGTTAAGTGTATATATATTCACATATATATAATTGATTCCTCGTGTGAGTATGTTTGTAAGTATTTCTACTTACATATACATGCATATGATTATGCTCTCATGGACAAATCAATATATAAATATACTCATACACATGTATACATTTAACATAAATATGTATCTATGGAAAGCTGAAAGGTCCATAAACTTCAAACACATAAACATCATCCAAGCTTGCACTCAATAGTAATCAAGACTCTACTAATGTAGACACATCAACTAAGGATGACTTGCCAACTTCCCACTTCTATGTCTAGACTCAACCTTTCCACTGTGAGTGTGTGAAAGCTCAAATAGGTTACGTTTACCGATTACCCGACCAAGATCTTCTCCTGAGTGATACTTCCCCTCCACCTAGAGGAATCAACATTTATCTGCAACCACTAACACTTGCCCATGGTAGTCAACTATTCACAAAATATGCAGTATACATAATACATCTCCAAAGTTAGAATATCAATTCAATAATCATCCATTTCACATATATGTTGTATTTTACATAACATCAAATGAGATAACATCATTCATAATGCATTGATAACAAAGTGTAAGCACATTTTATTCACCATCAAAATACAAATTATGTTCACATTTACCCTACATAGTAATAGTAAATAGTAATCACATAATTAGGGTGTAAGAAGAGGAGTCAAATTCTGGATCATTTAAGTAAAAAACATGTATACACTTAGTGACGAAGATACTCCAATAATAAATAAGTAAAAGATCCTATTTTTGAAAGCAATATGACATTCTAAACACTTATTTTGAAAACTAAAATCCTGTTAGAAGGATCGCGTTACCCTAGCGGGATAATAGAGAGATTTCTCAGCCAAACAAATTTGACGTACCATAAAGTTATTGCGCATTTCCAGATCACATTCGATTGTACTTCACTGAAGAATTCCATCTTAAATATTATCAGACCCGCAATGATCCTCATTTCTCCAAGAGCACATCAGAACACCGAAAATGGTATTGCCAACTGACCTTAGGAGCCATTCCTTAACAACCAGACTGCAATTACCCCTATTTCCACCGTTGAACTTGAACACCAAGCTAACCCACAAAAAACTCAATTTCAATACACCCTCCAAAAAACTCTTTCTCAATACACCCACCGGTTCCCTAAAACAATCATCATCTGCGCACCCAAATCCATATGAACTCAATTCACATGCTAAGCATATAGCATCCAGGCCCAAAAGGCCTCTGAACTTAAAAAATTATTCTCTACAACTTGGACATGATATAGACGACCCAGGTCCCAACTTTAGAAAAAAGCTAGTCTACCTAGACCTTATGGGGGTTGACACTCCAAGGGCCATTAGAGACAACTCATTAATCCGTTCCACCAGTTTACACAGCATAGAGAAAGTTGTAGGCTTCTTGCAGCAATGGGGAATGCTGCACAAGGACCTCGGAAGAATCTTTGGTATGTGCCCACAAATCGTAACTTGTAATGCTGATAAGGACTTGGCCCCAATACTAGAGTTTTTGCTTTTTGAAGTGAAAATCCCTAGAAAAGACATCAGAAAATGTATTAACAGATGCCCAAGAATTCTGGATTCTAGTGTAATAGACCAACTTAGGCCTACCTTGCTGTATCTGAAGAAACTGGGTTTACAAGAAGTAAGATTTATGGATTGTTCCAATACAGTACTATTGGTTTCCAGTATTGAAAAGACCCTTGCTCCTAAGCTGGAGTATTTGCAGAGTTTGGGCATTGAGCGTAAGAATGCTGTAAGCATGGTGGTGAGGGCTCCTGGGATTTTTACATTCAGTATTGCCAATAATCTTAAGCCAAAGTTTGATTATTTAGTGAATGAGATGGTGCGTGGGCTTCAGGATTTGTTAGAATTTCCCCAGTACTTTGCTTTCAGTTTGGAGAAGAGGATCAAGCCCAGGCATAGGCTCTTGGTGAAGCACAATCTTTCGTTGCCTCTGCCGGCGATGTTGAAGAAAACTGAAGTTGACTTTTTGGATACTCTGCAACAACGATTAGCTGGCTTGGGCTAAAATGTAAGTTTTGTGGCTTCTTTTTTATTTGACAACTTCTGCTTTCAATTTAACTTAATGGGCTTTAGAATTCTAGTTTCTGTGGGATTTGATCGGTGTGTTTTTAGTCAATCTCAAGATGATGTTCATGATTAGCCATTACACTAATGATTTCCTCATTACACTAAAGGGTTTTTCTGAATCTCAGTTATCTGCAGAAGTGAAAGTGAAATTATATTATTGTCCAAAAATGTTTAAGGTCATGGACTTTCTCAATCTTGGTTTTTGGCGAAATTGAAATTATTTTAATTTGCACAAATCATGTAAATTGGCTAATGGGACTGAGGTACATGCTCAAGATGGCACCCAATTTGGGGGCATCTATGTTAGTAGAAACATACAGACTAGAGAACATCACATTCAACAACCCATTTGTCAAGATACAGGCATTTCTTGGATCACTTCCCTGCCACAATTGGCTGTCTGAATCAGCCGAAACATTAAAAAAATCTAAAACTTCGTGTCCATAATCTGGAAACCACTTCAAAATCTGTCCATATTAATTGTGTCCATAATCTAGAAACCATTTCAACATGAAATTCAGTTCAGATAGTTTCCAAGTAGATTTTTTTCACAAATTGTTTTTTCTCTATGTCCCATGGCATTTTGGGGAGGTAAACTAAATTTGTTACAACATTATTTTTTCATATAATATATAAAATTTGATATTCAATGTAACATGTTCGTTGATTCAATCATTCAAGTATAGGAGCAATAAATTTTTTTAGAAATTTCTGATTTCACTGTTAAATGTTTTCATTACAACAAAAAGCCTGAAGGAAGCAAAATCATAAATGAATGTATAATGACTAACATACATTTCTTACAACTAAATGCAGTCATAGAATTGCCCATTAACGAAAAGCATTACAAGATTTTTCTCTTCATGTTAGCTTGTCTCTTCCAACTAAAGAATGCTATCTGGTGAAGCTGAAAGTATGGAACGCCTATACTTATTGTAATTGAAAGTTGAATGATTTGTACTTTTTAATACTATGGTAGTGAGGTTTTAACAATTCTGGTGTATTTGTAAAAATTTCTGTAACGTTCTTTTACTAAGTTACCAGTTCCGGTTCGGGTTTGGGTTCGGGGGTTTGGTTCGCCAGTTTGGCTAAATTTTTTGGGGGGTGGGTTTGGTTCATTTTGGGTTCATTAGTATATATATATATATATATATATATGTATGCAGCCTAGAAGCTTGAATTAGGATTAGAACATCACATAACATCATATATATATGCAGCCTAGAAGCATGAATTAGGATTAGAACATCACATAACATCATATAAACAGCAAAACCACCATAAACTTGAATATCATTTAAAAGTTAAAACATTTAATTTTTCAAACATGCATGATAAATATTCTGTAAATGGTAAAAGTTACTTGTATTAACATAAAAAGGCTTACAATATATAGAGAGCTTACATAACTGTAGATATTAAATATATCTACCTACCAAAAGTTATTGTAGAAACAGTAACAACTAAATAGACTAAACATAACATTGACCATTAAATAATAAGAGAATAATATATGATTCTAACACCCTCCCTTAATGGTCAATCCATCAACAACACCAAGTTGCCCCCTGAATTCTACAAATTTATCCGGGCTCAGAGACTTGGTGAGAATGTTTGCAGTCTGATCCGTTGTTGGAACATACTGTAGCTGAACTGATCTGTCTTCTACTAGCTTGCGGATGTAATGACAATGAAGCTCGACATGCTTGGTACATTCATGGAAGATTGGATTTTTGGCCAGTTGGAGCACCCCTTGATTATCAGTGTACAAGGGAGAAGGTCCTGCTTGTGACATGTGCATGTCAGAAAGCATCCTACGAAGCCAAACTGCCTCACATGTTGTTTTAACGGTTCCTCAATATTCAGCTTCTGTCGAGGAAAGAGCTACTGCCTGTTGCTTCTTGTTGGTCCATGTTATAGCACCTGTACCCAAACTGAATACATACCCAAAAGTAGATTTTCTGTCATCTACTGAACCTGCCCAATCTGAGTCTGTGTAACCAATCAGCTTTGGATCCTTGCATCTGCCATACAGAATGCCATAGTCTGAAGTGCCCTTAACATATCGCAGCACTCGCTTCGCTGCAATCCAATGATTAGCTTTTGGGGTTGTCATGAAGCGAGAAATGTAGCTCACTGCAAAATTGATGTCAGGTCTAGTGTCAGTGAGGTAGATGAGGCTGCCCACTAGTTGCCTGAAGGTCGTTTCATCGACTGGAGGTGAATCAGAGTTGGCTGACAACTTCAGCCCCTTCTCCATAGGTGTGGAAGCAGGTTTGCAGTCCTGCATCCTAAATTTGTCAAGCAAACTTCTGGCATATTTTGACTGAGAGATAAAGATGCTACCATCGGTCTGCCAAACTTCAATACCCAAACAATAATGGAGAAGCCCCAAATCTATCATGTCAAAGGTCTGACACAAATCGTGTTTGATTGTTGGAATCAAATGGAACTGACGCAGTGTGATCAAGTGATCAGCATGGACGTGAAAGGGATATATCACGAGTGTTTGGCTTGTCTGATTAGTGTCAGAAGGGCTGCGCTGAAAACCATGATCAACCAAGTACTGATCAATCTTGAAATACCATGCACAGGGAGCCTGTTTCAGTCCATAGAGCGCTTTCACGAGCCTACACACTTGATGTTCTTTGCCGGCAACCTTGAGACCAGGAGGCTGCGTCATGTAGACTTCTTCCTGCAAATCACCGTTGAGGAAGGCACTCTTGACGTCCATCTGATGAACTATCCATCCAAATTGGGCT
Source organism: Sequoia sempervirens (assembly GCA_007258455.2). Classification (NCBI taxonomy): domain Eukaryota; kingdom Viridiplantae; phylum Streptophyta; class Pinopsida; order Cupressales; family Cupressaceae; genus Sequoia; species Sequoia sempervirens. Next base: position 9,591 of record VDFB02042951.1, read on the forward strand.
GCAATAGCGAGAAGAAGACAAATTGTGCTCATCTTGGCAGTAAGAGTGAAGGTCTCCTCGTAATCAATGCCCTCCCGCTGTGTGAATCCCCGAGCAACCAACCTGGCCTTGTACTTATCCAAAGTACCATCGGCATGATACTTGACCTTGTAAACCCATTTGCAGCTGATAGGGTTCTTCTCAGGAGGAAGATCAGAAAGAACCCAGCTGTGATTCTTCAGGAGACTATGATATTCTGTCTGCATAGCCTGTTCCCACTCTGGAATTCCTTTAGCCTCTGAATATGTCCAAAAGTTTGCTGATGGTTGTACTTCGGGCAGCCAGAGCGTGCTCTTGAGAATCACCGGAATCAGCAAGTCTATACAGACCATGATTCTCAAGTCCCATAGCTATCGTAGTATGAGTCTCCCGATCAATGATGCTGCAGGTGGACGAACTGAAAACAACATCTAACTAGGGAGAATGCCTCATGATCTGACTGACTGAGAGGAGATTATGTTCCATGCCTGGAACATAGTAGACATCGAGAAAGAGTAAATTTCTTCCTCTTGAGTGAATCTGGATAGTGCCCTTACCAGCAATTGTGTACTCTTTGCCTCCTCCGAAAATGACAGAATCTGAGAAGGGTTCGAATTTGGTGAACCAATCCCGAAGATGAGTAAAATGCTGCGATGCCCCTGAATCGATATACCAGGCAGGAGAATGTACTGGATCTGCAGTTCTCTTGGCCATAAAAGCATAGAATGCAGACTCTTTCTGCTCAGTGTGCTCAACAACATGTGCCTTTTGTTGAGATCCTCCCTGCTTCTTTTGTTCATGAGCCAGCCGAGTGCGACAATCAGCTTTAATGTGACCGTATTTGTGACAATAATTGCATTGAACGTTCTTCTTCTTGCTGTCCTGAGAAGAACTAGAGCCTTTCGGCTGAGAAGATTGAGGCTGCCCTTTGTTCTTAGCAGAAGATTTGGCAGAGAATGCTTGTTCTGTGGAGGACAAACTGGCACTGCTTCCAAACTGCTGTCTCCAGCGATCCTGCTATAGAAGCTTGTTACATAAGTCTGGAAACTTCAAATCAACGTTGGTTGAAGTAATATTGAGCGTTTCAATGAAATGCTCGTAAGACTTTGACAAACTCTTCAAAGTAATGACGACCATGTCCTCTTCCTCCATCTTTCGTCCAATGGCTTCCAGCTGGTCGCGAATCTCCTTGATCTTTTTCAGATGCTCTTGAAGAGTGGTGTGCTTCTCGTCCATCATTATTGAAAAAAACACGTTCTTAAGAAAAAATGCACGACTCTTATCTGACGTTTCATGGAGATCCTTCAAGTTTGTCCATACCTCAGCAGCTGTTTTACCTGACGGCACTTGCGACAGCTGATCGTCAGTGACTGAAAGCTTGATGAGCATGACGATTTCTCAGTTGCGTTCATCCCATTTGTCCTGATCTTTTCCGGCTACAGTGGGTCGAGGTGATGTACCTAGAACAACCGCATCAAGACACCGATACTCGAAAATGGTCAGCATATGCTGCTTCCAGGTGTTGTAATTCTTCCCATTGAACTTCTGGCTACTTTCGAGCATTATGTTCGTGAGAGATGCCATCACGTACCTTGCGGTCAAACTGGTGACGACAAAATAATGCACAAAAAACATAAATATAGAAACCCTAGTACGGATTTTGAGGTTTTACTAAAAACCCAGAAAAGATAAATAAAAACCCAGAAGGATGGAAGAATACCCAGAAAATTTTGACAACACAAATTTCGAGGCACAGAAAACGAGGTACCCAGAAAAATTTGAAAGCAACCCAGTTGAGATCTCGAAAAACCCAGCAGGAATCTGCAGTCAGAAATTTTTTTTGACTTGAAACTAAGGCACAAATTTCGAGGCACAGAAAACGAGGTACCCAGAAAATTTGAAGACCGACCCAGTTGAGATCTCAGAAAACCCAGAAGGAATCTGCAAGCAAAATAATTTTTCGCCTTGAATCAGAGGGTCAAAACCCTAGACGAAAATTTCTGAACCCTAGGCCGCCATTAAAAGACCAGAAAAATGCAGAAAAATGGCTTGAAACTCCACGAAATCGTGGCAAACTGAAGCTGAGTAGAGGGATTTGTAATCTTGGGTTTGGCGATTTTTTTCCTTAAAAATCGTGGTTTGTTGCATTCTATTTTTGTCGCACCTAGAATTGCTGGGGCGAACATCTGCACAACTAGCTTCTTGCAGTCTGTTTTCGGGCATCGTGTTCCTCTGCAAAAGTTTCGAGCATTATGTTCGTGAGAGATGCCATCACGTACCTCGCAGTCAAACTGGTGACGACAAAATAATGCATAGAAAACAAAAATACAGAAACCCTAGTACGAATTTTGAGGTTTTACTGAAAACCCAGAAGGATGGAAGAATACCCAGAAAATTTTGACAACACAAATTTCAAGGCACGGAAAACGAGGTACCCAGAAAAATTTGAAAGCAACCCAGTTGAGATCTCAAAAAACCCACCAGGAATCTGCAGTCAGAAAAAATTTTCGACTTGAAACTGAGGCACAAATTTTGAGGCACAGAAAACGAGGTACCCAGAAAATTTGAAGACCGACCCAGTTGAGATCTCAGAAAACCCAGAAGGAATCTGCAAGCAAAATAATTTTTCGCCTTGAAACAGAGGGTCAAAACCCTAGACGAAAATTTCTGAACCCTAGGCTGCCATTAAAAGACCAGAAAAATGCAGAAAAATGGCTTGAAACTCCATGAAATCGTGGCAAACTGAAGTTGAGTAGAGGGGCGACCAAGCTAGGACAAAAAAACGTCCTCCATCGAGCTCAAAAAACCAGGTAAAAACGCGAAAAACGCGATTTCATAGAAATGCTCAATATTACTTCAACCAACATTGACTTGAAGTTTTCAGACTTGTGTAACAAGCTTCTACAACAAGATCGCTGGAGACAGCAGTTTGGAAGCAGTGCCAGTTCGTCCTCCACAGAACAAGCGTTCTCTGCCAAATCTTCTGCTAAGAACAAAGGGAAGCCTCAATCTTCTTAGCCGAAAGGCTCTGGTTCTTCTCAGGACAGCAAGAAGAAGAAGAACGTTCAGTGCAATCATTGTCACAAATACGATCACATTAAGGCTGATTGTCGCACTTGGCTGGCTCATGAACAAAAGAAGCAGGGAGGATCTCAACAAAAGGCACATGTTGTTGAGCACACTGAGTAGAAAGAGTCTGCATTCTATGCTTTTATGGCCAAGAGAATTGCAGATCCGGTACATTCTTCTGCCTGGTATATCGATTCAGGGGCATCGCGGCATTTTACTCATCGTCGGGATTGGTTCACGAAATTCGAACCCTTCTCAGATTCTGTCATTTTCAGAGGAGGCGAAGAGTACACAGTTGCTGGTAAGGGCATTGTCCAGATTCACACAGGAGGAAGAAATTTACTCTTTCTCGATGTCTACTATGTTCCAGGCATGGAACATAATCTCCTCTCAGTCAGTCAGATCGTGAGGCATTCTCCCCAGTTAGATATTGTTTTCAGTTCGTCCACCTGCAGCATCATTGATCGGGAGACTCGTACTACGATAGCTATGGGACTTGAGGATCATGGTCTGTATAGACTTGCTGATTCCGGTGATTCTCAGGAGCATGCTTTGGCTGCCCGAAGTACAACCATCAACAAACTTTGGCATCAGTGTTATGGGCACTTGAATGTGCACTACCTCTCTTAGTTATCTCGGGAGGGTCTTGTTGCTGGTCTACCTGAGATCCAAACTAAAAATCATGGAGTTTGTGGAGCCTGTCAAGCTGGCAAGCAGCATCGAACACCGTTCTCGGATGGTGATTCTTGGCGAGCCTCCAAGGTACTTCAATTGGTTCACGCTGATATATGTGGACCGATGAACACTCCTTCTGTTACTGGGTCCAGGTACTTTTTATTGTTTGTTGATGATTTTAGTCGCAAAATGTGGGTGTATTTTTTGAAACAAAAGTCAGATGTGTTGAGCACATTTCAGCAGTTTAAAGCCTTAGTTGAGAAGGAATCAGGTTCTCACATTGTTACTCTAAGGTCAGATAATGGGGGGGAGTTTTGTTCAACTGACTTCTCTACTTTTGGTGCTGCACATGGCATTAAGCGCCAACTTACCACACCCTACACCCCTCAGTAGAATGATGTCGTCGAACGCAGGAATCGCACCATTACCGAAATGGCTCGTTCTATGCTCGAGTACATAAATGTACCTAAGAAATACTGGGCTGAAGTAGTCTATATTGCCGTCTACCTCCTGAATCGGTCACCTACACAGGCCGTTAAGAAGATGACTCCTAAAGAAGCCTAGTCAGGATGCAAGCCTAAGGTGGGCCATCTGAAAGTCTTCGGTTCTACCGCTCATGTATGGATTCCAGACGCCAAACGTGCCAAGTTGGACTCCAAGAGCCAGACACTTATGTTTACTGGCTACAGCGACAATCACAAAGCCTACAGGTTGGTTGATGTGGAGACAGATCGTCTCATATTCAGCCGTGATGTTGTGATTGATGAGACTACTGGTCCATTTGTTCCTACCGCCAGTCCTACGGATCAGCCTATGAAGGTTCCTGACGAGGGTGTTCGTCTTCCTCTTGGTTCCCATGATGGGAGGGCTTCAGAGCATTTTGACTCTGAAGATGAGGAGTCTACTGATCATGATCTCGCACCACCTGCCTTTCCTCAGGATTCACATCCAGATGACCTTGTTCTAGAAATCCCAGGCGATGCTGTTACTCCTATTCCAAATGTTGGTACTTCTACTCGTCGGCCTAAGTGGTGGGCCAAGACAATCGGTGATCTTCATGATGATGAATTCATTGAGGGCCGATCGACTCGTAGCAAGAGCAAGCAGCAACACACAGTCAACTTCGCTCTCATGGCCAACATCCACAGCATCTACGAGCCTCATACATATTCAGAGGCTAAAGGAATTCTAGAGTGGGAACAGGCTATGCAAACAGAATATCATAGTCTCCTGAAGAATCACACCTGGGTTCTTTCTGATCTTCCTCCTGGGAAGAACCCTATCAGCTGCAAATGGGTTTACAAGGTCAAGTATTATGCCGATGGTACTTTGGATAAGTACAAGGCCAGGTTGGTTGCTCGGCGATTCACACAGCGGGAGGGCATTGATTACGAGGAGACCTTCGCTCCTACTGCCAAGATGAGCACAATTCGTCTTCTTTTCGCTAGTGGTAGTGAGGTAGATGAGGCTGCCCACTAGTTGCCTAAAGGTCGTTTCATCGACTGGAGGTGAATCAGAGTTGGCTGACAACTTCAGCCCCTTCTCCATAGGTGTGGAAGTAGGTTTGCAGTCTTGCATCCTAAATTTGTCAAGCAAACTTCTGGCATATTTTGACTGAGAGATAAAGATGCTACTAGCGGTCTGCCAAACTTCAAGACCCAAACAATAATGGAGAAGCCCCAGATATGTCATGTCAAAAGTCTGACACGGTTTTCACAGAAAAACGCGATTTCATAGAAAAACACGATTTTCAAATCTGAAATCCCATAAAAATGCAGATTTTTTTTTTTGCCCAGAAACGCATTTTTAGCACGTAGGAGAAATACGACTTGCAGCAAGAGGGTCGAATTTTCTGTGAGAAAATACTCACGAAAATTGCAAATCAAAGCCCTCGATTTCGTAGTAGAAAAAAGACCTGCGATTTTAGAGTTGAAAATCCCTTGAGAAATCTCAGACAAAGCAGCCACAACTTTACCCAAAAACCCTAGCCTGAAAAAATTCGAATTATGACTTTTGTAAAGCCCATGAATTTTTAGGGTTCTTTTTTCTGCTCTGATACCATGTAAATGGTAAAAGTTACTTGTATAACATAAAAAAGCCTACAATATATAGAGAGCTTACATAACTGTAGATATTAAATATATCTACCTACCAAAAGTTACTGTAGAAACAGTAACAACTAAATAGACTAAACATAACATTGACCATTAAATAATAAGAGAATAATATATGATTCTAACATATTCATCGTTCAAACTTCAATTTCAATATTACAACACTTTTAAAGTTTGAATAATCAAATTCATCCATATCAATGTCAACATTGACATTAGATGAAGTAGGAAGACTAGATGAATCACAAGTAGTGCCAATGGCACTGTCACTAGCACTAGTATTGTGCCCATGCTCTTGTTGGATATCGGACTCCTCATATGCAATATGGTGGGAAGTGGAAGCATCCAAGTCAGTATCCTTTGGCACTATATCCCACAACTTCGTCTCCCCTTCCTTGTAGTCATGTTGTTTGTCTGAAAGGAGACGCAAGTTGGAATGCACATATACTAAGTCCTCCGCTCTTTTTGAGAGCAATTTATTGCGCTTTACTGAGTGGATGAAAAAATATGTGCTCCAATTCCTCTCAGATGCGGATGAACTAGCAACCTATGAAGACAAAGTAAACAATTAAAAAATTATAAATTATAAATGAAATTATGAAACTTTTAAAACTAAAATATGAAAATTAATTAAACTTACTTGTGATAAAACTTTGATTGCAAGGGGCTGCGAATGTTGGAAGTATTGTCCATGGAAGTACCACCAACTATGAGCATCCTTTAAGAACCTATCACAAAGAGCATCAACACCTACACCATTTGAGTGCACAAAATCAACGAACTCGTTCATGACTACACTTTGCAAATCTTGATCAAGGAAGAGTGTCACAAATGCTGCCTTGTACCCTTCAACCACTTCTAAATCTCTATATAGAGGAAGCCTTCCTGGCACTGAAAGAATCTGACTACTGTAGTATTTTGGAGTCAATGCAAAGGCTAGAAGGTGTAATGGAGTTGTCATTTTGTTCCATCTTTCTTCAACAATTGTTTGCACTTGTTTGAAGAAAGTCTCTTTAGGGTCTTGCTCTCTTGCATTGATGGTGCACTTGATCTTCTCAAGCATTGAGTCTATACCATCATATATCTCTCCAATACATGGCTTGTCCATGTCAGTATAGCGAATCATACTCAAAATGGGCTTGGTGAAGCTAAAGAGATACTCCACACGATCCCACCATGAGTCATCTAATATCATGCTCTTAATTTTTGTTGCTCTTTCAGTGCTGCTTTGCCTCCATATAGACCAATTGTTGCTAATCACCATGCTAGAAAGTGCCTGTCTAACTTTCACAAGTCATCTCAAGACGATTGTGTTAGAGGCAAAGCGGGTCTCTGCAACCTATTGCAAATTAAAAAAAAAATTAAAATTTAAAAATAAACTTTAAAGAAGAATTCTAATTAGAATGCACAATCAAATTATGAAAATCAGAAAGTGACAAATGTAAATATTACTTCACTTACCTTCAATAGCTCCAATTTTGAAAATGATCTAACAATCCCTTGAGACAAGTGGTGGTTGGTGATGAACATCTGAATGTCCTCAGCCTCAGCATACAATTGTTTGATCCATGCAATTTTATTCCCAATCTTTTGCAGCATAAGATTGAGTGAATGGACCACACAAGGTGTCCAAAAGATATGTGAATATCTTTCCTCAACCAACAACCCTATAGCTCTACAATTCTTGGCATTGTTTGTTACAACTTGAACAACATTGCGGGGTCCCACTTGCTCAATGGCTGCAATGAGAATATTAGCAATAAATTGTCCATCTTTTACTTGCCCCTCACAATCCACGACTTTCAAAAACATTGCCCCTTTAGGGGATACCGCTATGACATTGATCAAAGGCCGATTTCTTGAGTCCTTCCAACCATCCAAAACAATGGACTCACCTGTCTCAACCCATGAATCTCTTATAGGCTTCAATGCATCTTCAACCAACTCAACCTCCTTTTCCAATAAAGAGCCACACACCTTCTCATAACCCGGGCCCTTGTACTCTTGTGGAGCTTCAGTAACCGTTCTCAACATCTCTTTCCAATATGGAGAACGAACAGCATTAAAAGCTAATCCATTGGCATATATGCATCTTGCTACACATTGGTCGGCAAGGGCTCTACTCTCATTTTGAAATGCAAGTTCCAAAGGCCCCTTTGTTCTCTTGTTTGCAATTGGTTGTGCACTTTGAGCTTGAGGATCCAGAGTAGCCATAAATGGGTGGTCTTCTCCCACAATATTGGGATTAGATGGGGGCTGCATTCCCTTTGATTTTTTTTAACAAAGGGTGATTTCCTTTTTGGGCATCTTGTTGATTTGCTGCGTCTTGCTCCATAATGTATTTTGCAACTGTCTTAGGTGGAATAGGCGCACCTTCTTTTCCAGGGCAAGTCGTGATGCCTTTTCCACCTATGCTACACAAATGTGCTTTCACCCTATGGTATGAACTAGAATATGTAACTTCACACCCACTGCATTTCCAAATGTAACCGCCAACACCTGGAATCTTGTTAGAATCACATTACATAGAACAAAAACAAGAAGTAATTTCTCATCAACAAGAGCATATTTTTTTTTTTTGAAAACATACAACATTTTAGAAACAACTGTTTCAATCATATCAGTAATCAAGATAACATTCTCCCATCATAACATAATGAACAATTTTCATTACATTAAAGTACAAGAGTAAGGGTTTAGAAGTCCTCATCTGGATTAGCATCTTCCAAGACTCGGCTCGCCATCTAATCAAGAGGGAAGCATCATTTGAGTGCTTTTCCACCATCCACGGACTTGTTCAGTCCCCCGCACACACCTTCCTAACTGGAAGGGGGCCCTTCCCTTCTTACGAAAGGTGATGTTGGAAAATCCCTCGAACAACCATTTGAGCTTTGGTGGTAAAACCCTACCTAACTGACTTTGCTTGACTACTAAGGATTCCTTCCTACTAAGCAGGCAATTCTAGCTAGTTAGGTATCTGGGTTACGTGTGAGTACTAGGTGCAGTCAGTGGCACCTGCACCTACTATGGCCATAGCTTGTACTACTGTACTACTCACCCACACTGCTCGACTTGGAAATGCTCTTCTAAACTAGGGCTTCTGGAGATTATTTCTCCATCACTTACTCGTGTCAGGACACTTGTCCTAGGGCAATACACTTGACCTACTTAAGGCTCAATTACCCTACACAACTCTTCTTGGCTACCTGCCATGTGTGACTGACATACCCGAGGCTAGGGTTTGCACAATTAATACACATTCTTTTGGCTACTTGCCATACAATACTAGTACCCATAATACTAGAGTTTGGTATCAATTAGCACTCTTATTAATGCATCAATGAAGTCTCAGATCCAAGAGGGTATACAAAATCTTGACCGCAACTTCCAAAACAGTTCAGCTTTTACTGTTCTGACCACTTGCTGGCTGCCTACTCAGCATACAAAACATAAAATCAAAAGAAGATTTTCACTGTTTATTTAATTGAAATAAAGTTGAACCTCACATAGTTCTTTATTTATCTTAAATAACTAAGAAACTTTTCCATTAGTAAGCTACTTTACATTCAGTTTGTTGAGGTGCATTTTGCCATTCATGGTTAAGTTCTACCTAACTGGTTTGACTTGCACCTTTTTCTTCCATCGTTTCAAGCTACAACAGAAACAAGACTTAGAATAATTGTTCACCAATCTGTCTAGAAGCTCAATTTAACCTATAGATGTTAGTCTTGCCAATGCTAAACCGGAAATGTCATCCTTCTAACCCAACTAACAACAGTGAAGTTACATCTTGTGTTCACCAAGAATTTTGTCTGGACAGCCAGACCGTGTTTTCAAGAAAAATATCAAGCTAGAGACTTAAAGGAAAACGTTACCATGCTCTTGGGTGCTCTTTGATAAAAGAGACGTCTAATGGAAGAATAAAACAACACGAAGACAAAATCACCACACTCAAGATTTCTTATCATGGCAAAGAAAAGAAGTCTGAAATTTCATGCATTCTCATCTATCACAATTCCTTAAATAATCTTCTCTTTGTTCTAAATGAAAGAGCTTAAAGACAAAACGTGCCTGTTGAAGAAACCCAAAACAAGAATTCTCTGCCGAAGAAAGTTGGAAGAGAAATGCAGTTGAAGTTTCTAGCTCGGCTCAACCACAATTGAAGTCGTCCTTCTCCTTGCTTTAAATTGAGAGCCACAGCTCCCAGATGGCTCTATTCTTAGCCTCCGCTCTAGCTTCCCAATCTGCCTTTCAGTGATCACCCATGTTTTTCTTCACTCAGCTGCCATGCGTTTTCTTTTCTCTTGATTCGCAATCCTCTCCCCTTCCTGCTCTCCTCCCGTCTCTTTTCCCCAAAAAAACAACATATCCCGTCGAGTGGTTGTTCAAGGTATTTATTGGAACTACCGCGATTTCCTCCATTCAATTTCCTGAACCAACGACCAAGGTAAGATCCTTCCACATTTACGTCCAGAAAGAACTTTATTACCTTCGACCAGCTACCACTTCTTTTCCTCATTTCCACGCCCACCATACACGCGAATTTAGGAATCTTCCTTCAAAGATTTTAACCATGTCCACCAGTAGGAAGATCGGCTTAAAGAAAATTATATTCAAGAAGATTTATTTATCTCCCCCCATTTTGAGTGAATATGGGGTTAAATATAAAAACAATAACTAATTTAGTTATGAGTTCCTTATCTTCCAAAATCTGGCGGTAATATTTTATTACTGTTTTTTTATTTATTCATAAATATAATTAATTTAGTTGTTAAAATGAAATAACTTAAATTATTACATATTTTAGCTTTACTCACCACCGTCAAAAGATATTTATGTTTAGAATGTCCTGAGCAACATTATAAAATGTCACTAAATTCTCCATTAGAATAATAAATAATTAAACAATGTTATTAATATATTAATATATGTAGTGATATATAAATATATTTACATATATATGTAAATATATATAACTATCAGGCGCAATTCACGCACAACATACAATAACCACAAAATAACGAATTCCGATACCAAAGCTAGGTAAAATTCAACGACCGAAATAAGGCTGAAGAGCTGGTTTACAAAACCCTAATGCCACTGATAGAAAAACCACCTCCTAGGATCACTCGAATGACCTACAAGAACAGGGCACCAAACTACTCACCCCTAGGGTTTCGAGATCCCTAGACCAACCCTAACTCAGATGGCGATTCCAGGGTTTTTACAACATTACCTCTCTACTCAAATGATACCCCCCCTCCTCCCGAGGATCGTAGAACGGCTATCCTGCATCCAACTCCAAACAGGCAAAAAATTAGTCTGTTACCTAGATAATTTCCATTACATATTTCTATCTACTCAATTACTGCAAAATTAAACTTTCTTTCTAGGGCATCAACACATCTTATTCATCCTGAATAGATCATAGCACATATTTCCATTGCGTTATCAGAACACAATCATAAAATTTCCACAAATCATGCATTGGTAACTCAACATTTGCATCATTCATCATTCATATAACAAGAAAGTAAAAGTGTTTATAAAGCCACTAGGGTGGGATGTAACGTCTCTCCCCCCTTAAGAGTCATCGTCCTTGATGATATTTGAGTTCATATAAAAAAAAAACATGATATTAACATAAGGAGTCTAAAAAGGAAGCTCATAGTCTTCTAAAAGATGAGGAAATCTCTACTTAATGTCGTGGAGATCCTCCCGGTGGCACCATCCTCGATGTATTGGTCCCATTGGACCTTGCATTGGATTACTTCATGATTACGTAAGCGGATCTTACGCATCTCAAGTACCCTGCTGGGCTCAATCGATACCACTCCTGGATCTTGCACCTGCAAGGCATTCCAGTTAATTACATGGTTACTACTGAGTATATATTTCTTTAAATATGAGACATGAAAAACATTGTGCATTCTAGATAGGGCTGGTGGTAGAGCAATCCGATAGGCCACAGGATTGATTTCCTCTAACACTTCAAACGGTCCAACATATATTGGCGCTAGCTTTGAGGATTTCCCAAATTTAATGGCACTCTTCTGGGGCTTAACTCTTAACAACACTTTGTCACCAACGGCAAACCGTCTCGGGGTTCTCTTAGTATTTGCATAGCTTTTCTGCCTATCATTTGCTTTAGCCAACCTCTTCCTGATCACTCTGATCTGTTCTTCCATTTCTGAGAGCATTTCGGGGCCAAGGCTAATCCTATCTTCTAGCCTGTCCCAACTTATAGGAGTGTGGCACTTGCGCCCATATAATGCCTCAAATGGTGCCATCCTAATGGCGGAATGATATGTGTTGTTGTAAGCAAACTCGACAAGTGGAAGATAATCTTCCCATTTATATTGTTGGTCCATGCAGTAGACTCTTAGGAGATCTTCTAGTACCTGATTCACCCTTTCCATCTAACCATTTGTCTCTGGGTGATATGCTAAGCTTATGTTTAATTGGGTCCCAAGGGAAGCAAAGAGTGTTTGCCAAAACCTAGAGGTCATCCTGGCATCCCTATTAGATATGATCTTTTCTGGAACCCCGTGCAACCTGAAGATTTCTTGCACAAATTTCCTTGCTATTGTGGGTGCTCCATCAGTTAGATTTCCTGGAATAAAATGTGCAACCTTTGTGAGCTTGTCAACTACCACCAAAATTGTATTGTGTTTGTTTCTGGACATCGAAAGCCCTTGCACAAAGTCCATGCTAATCACTTGCCACTTCCATCCAGGAACCTCGTGAGGGTATAGTAAGCCTGCCGGGTGAAGGTGTTCTGCCTCTGCCACATATTTTGCAGTATCCTTCTTCATTCCCTTCCAGAAATATAATGGCCGCAAATTTGCCACAAGTTTGGTTACCCCTGGATGCCCATAATAGGGTGCATTATGAACTTCATGAAGGACAGGCTTCCTTAATTCACCAGAGTCAGGAATATACATTCTTCCCTTGTACCTAAGCACCCCATCACTGTTGAACTGCAATCCATCATATCTATGGTCCTGAGGATTCTTTAGTAGGGCTTGCTTAACTTGCTAGTAGTATTCATCTCCCTCAAAGAACTAGAGAACTTGATCTTGAAGGTTCGTATGGACCGTTAACATGGAGGTTATATGTCTCTTTCTACTCAGAGCATCCGCTACTCGATTTTCTTTCCCCTTGATGTAACTAATCTCAAAATCATAGTATGAGATTAACTCGAGCCATCTCCTTTGTTGAGCATTAAGATTGGGTTGAGTGAATAGATATTGTAACCAAAGAAGCATAAATCTGCGATTAAACCCGATTAATCGCGATTTTTAATAAATCTGCAGGCTGGACGATTTTTTCCCCGATTTTTTGAAAAAAACGTTGACTTAAGTCAACGATTTTTTGCAGGTTTTAAACGCGTTTAAAACGCGTTTTAATCTGGAGAAACCCCCGTTTTAAACCTGCCGACGACCTAACATTAGATTCACGCGGACATAAAAAGCCCTAAAAGTTGCCCGAAATTCGTATGTTGCTGGAAAACGCGGACGGAACAGAAAACGCGACGGACAGAGGCCGACTGGAACAAAAAAATCGACGCCCTTTCTTCATTTCTTCTTCAAAGTTCACACGCACGGGAGGTAGGCCTGAATTTTTATGCATTTTTACGCATTTTTCATGCATTTTCAAGAATTTTTCATGCATTTTCACGAATTTTTCACGAATTTTTTCCCTAAATCTTTAGAACTTTGAATAAAATTATAAATAATTTAATTTAGTATTGTTTAGGCCTTAGGGTTTTGAGTTAGATTTTGAATAACTGTATTTTTTTAATTTACTATAATTTTTTATATACAGTTTAATTTTTTTTAGTATAATATTTAATATTGAATTTGAAAATTAAAAAAAAATACTAATAATATTATATAGTATAATACTAAAAAATATTGTATTATTTTTAAATAAGTTTATTTATTTATTTTAATTTTTTATTATTATTTACTATTTAAATTTTAAAATTTTAAATAATATTGCTTTATTTTTATTTTAAAATTATTTGTACTTAGTTTATAGGTTTACTTTGTACAAAGTCACAAACTATATTGTAATAGACATTTTGACAACTGTCACAATCTGATATTTATGCAGTTGTAGTATGTTTTGTGCAATGTAATCAGACTAATCACTGATCAGCGATATGAGTATAAGCAAAGAAAATCTATTTTCTATAATTCATGGATTGAACTCTATATTTTATTTGCTCTCAATGTCTGTATGCTATGGAAATGCCATTAAATTTAAAAAAAAATTACTTTCTGACTGTTTTTCTTCAATTTTTTGCAGTTTTTTGTATATCCGATTTTTTCCCGATTTTTTCCCGATTTTTTCAAAAAATCCTGAACTTTTGGTTTGCCGATTTATTCCCCAAACGATTTATGCTGCTATGATTGTAACCCTCGGTGGTCAGACCTCAACTCGAAGGGTTTTCCCGGTAAGTAATGTCTTCAGACTTGTAACGCTTGCACAATTGCAGCCAACTCAAGGTCATGTGGGGCATAGTTTTGCTCATAATTCTTCAATTTTCGAGACTCATATGCAATGACTCTTCCATCTTGCATGAGTACACCACCTAACCCTTCTCCCGAGGCATCCGTGGTGACTACAAAATGTCTATGTTCCACCAAGTTTTCAGGACGGTGGGACATGTTTCGGGGACGACAAATTTTTGAGGGGATTTTAGTGGACGGGGGGATGGCTGTATAGTATAGAGAGAGAGAGAGAGAGAGAGAGAGAGAGAGAGAGAGAGTAAATTTTAAAAATATAGGGAAATTTCAGATATTCATATGAGTAATGATAATCATAACAATCACCAATCATATTGACATATGCATCATAGAATCGAATTATCGAACAAATTAATACTATAGCTACCTAATTGCATCCATGGACCATAATTCATGTCAAATAGTCAATGTGCATATGATATAAAATAATAAAATGCCCAAAAGGCTACAAGTTTGTACTACAAATGTCAAAATGACAAAGTCACAAGTGTCCAAAGGTAAAACATAGAAATAGAAAGTATGATGATTGCCGCTACTCGACATCTGCCAACATTGCATCAAAATCAGATTCATAGTCTGAGTCACTGTCACTGTGAGGGGCTGGCTCATCTAATGGAACTCCAACCAATCCCTCCTGTCTCTCCTCATCAATTTGTGTGATGTCCTCTGGATCAACATCCCATCGTAATGCTGGAGTTTGTCTATACTCAGGAGTCTGACGATCCTGGAGTCGCAAAGCACTATGCACAGCCACTAATTTTTCTGCCCGTCTAGAGGTCAGCCTATTCTTCTTGATAGAGTGAATAAAGCCGTATGTTGACCAATTCCTCTTTGCAACAGAGGAACTAGCAACCTGTGAGAGGAGACAAAATTTAAAAACTAAATTAGTAATTTAAATTTATTAATTAGGACATTCAATTTAAATTATGATTATATAAATGTTCAAACTTCAACACTAATCTAAATCAAATTATGTTAATCTAATGTATTACCTGTGAAAGGAGGCGAACAATAAGCGTCCTCAATTGTGGTGCATCCTTCCCATGCCATGACCACCATCTAATAGGATCCCTTTGAGCTATTGTAGTTCTATCTACCTTGGTCTTTGGTTTGCCGAATGTTGGACCACGGAGATTAACAAAGTCAGTGAACTGTGTACGAACTAGACTGGCCTCCTCAATTGAATATATTTTTGCAAGGGCCCTCATAAGCCCTTCTTTCACCTCATCATCATCACAAGGAGGCATCCTACTAGGTCTAGGTACATACCATTTGGGATTAAGAGCAAAGGCTACCATATGAAGCGGGGTGTTCATAGTGTTCCACCGGCGCGTCACAATGGGCCTAATTTTTTGCTCATATAATCCCCAATTAGGATCCCTATCAGAAATTGCTTTCTTCATTTTTCCAAGCATGGAGTCAAAAGTTTCATAAATCTCTCCAAGACTTGGAGAGTCTGTATCAGCATATCTAATGACATCCACAACAGGTGAAATGATGGAGCAATCAAATCTGCAAACAAAAATTTTAAAAAAGACAAGTTAGAACTTAGAAAATAAAAAATATTAATAATAAAATCATATATATATATTTATAAAATCAGCAATCAATAACAAATTATTAATTAACAATTTTTTTTACCTCACATTGGACCACCAATTATCATTGAGAATTTTTTGTTTGATGCTTCTCCCTTCTGCAGTGCTTGCCATAGACCTTCTATTCCACTCTGAATTAACCATCATCAACTGTAGAGCCTCCTGTACCTCAAGCATCCTCTCTAACAAAATAAAGTAGCTGGCATACCTTGTTGCTACAGGCTTGAGAAATTCCTTCTTTGAAAATGTCCTAAAGAGGGCAAGTGAGGTGTGATGGTTGCAAATAAACATCTGAATGTCTCTAGCCTCTACAACCACCTGGTGCACCCAATCCATCTTCCCTATGTCTTTCAATGCGTTGTTCAACGCATGAACACAACAAGGAGTCCAAAAGATGTGCTTGTAAGCACTCTCAACCATCAAACCTGCTAATCTGTACACACGTGCTGAATCAGTAACCATCCTGCACAACATTGGTTGCCCCAACCTCCTCTATAGCCTCTTTCAAAATATTAAATTGGAATTCTGCATCCTTGCGCTTCCTAGAACAATCAATGGCTCTAAGGAAATATGAACCAGCTGAACATGTGACTATGATGTTTATAAGTGGCCGTTGTCTAATATCGGTCCACCCATCCATGATAATAGAGCAGCTTGTTCTAATCCAACACTGTCTCATGTCCTCCATCACCACACTCACCTTAGAATATTCTTTGTCAAGGAGTATAGTGCGTAATTTATTTTCTCCAGGGGGAATGAATGAGATACCAACAACTGCCACATCTCTAAACATTTGTTTGAAGTAGGGAGAACGTGCTACATGGAATGGGATAGCATGGGCATAGAAAAATTTGGCAATGGAAGTCTCTGCCACATCTCGTGCTTGCACATTGAACATATTTGCAACTGTATTTTGCTGCTCACTAGAAGTAGCAGCCTTCCTCTTCCCTCTTGTGGAAATATGAACATCACCCGCACCACTACTACCACTACCAACACTAGGACTACCAAGCATAGAGGGCATAGGTGAGGTTGAATGTGCGGATTGAGTTTGCATAAGCTGATCCATAGGCCTTCCTCTAGCCTCCATGTGCAATCTATAACATTCTATCCTCGCAAAATCTTTTATTTCTTTACAACCCTTGACCCCATGGCCTCCAAAACCCAATAGATGAGAATAGACTCTTGTATAGCTCCCATTATATTTATTTTTGCAAATGTGACATAGCCACAATCTACTACCCCCAGTGTTTTTCCCTTTGCCTTTGTCTACACGTGATGCTAGTTGAAGAAGAGGTTTTTTAGGATTAAAAGGGCCTTTTGCATATTTTTTCAAATCTTCAGAAGGGATATCAAATGGGTTTGTTTGAGGCTGCCCCATATGAACTGAGTGGTTTTCTTCCCCCCTCTCAACATGCTCACTATCTTCATTACTGCTGCTCATTTTGTTTTGTTTTGGTTTTTGCAAACTGAAAATTAAAAAAAAAAACAAAAAATCATACATTTTATCATTTTAACTTAGAAAAAAATGGAAAAAAATGAAAGATAATGGAAGAATAACTTACCTCTTTCACTTTTTTTGCTGGTTGCTGCCTTAATGCTCTCCTTTTTTCCTCCTAAATGTTGGTTTTTCTTCTCCAACAACTCCTTCAAACCCTCCTCTTTCTCTTCTCACTTTTGCTCTTGGCTGCAATTTTATTTTGGCAAGTTAAAATGAGATCAAATGAAGGTGAAAAAATGTTTTAAGTGGCCATATTAGGGTTGGGAAGGCGTGGGGCCCACAAAGGAAAGAATTCAAAAAAAACTTTTGTTTTTGTGTTTTAAAAGTTGCTGGGCGACGGGGGACAGCCGGCTGTCCTCGGGACGGTCGAGGGACTGCTGTCAGCCGTCCCCTAGGTGTACCTTGTCCCCGAAACATTTCCGAGACGGGTACGGGAGGCAAAAACCTAGGGGACGCGTCCCCATGTATCCTTGCAAAATGTCCATCAGGATCTGGTACTTGCAAAACCAGAGCTGTTGTCAACTTTTCCTTCAAAATTTCAAAAGCTTCCCGACACTTATCTGTCCAAACAGATTTCTTTCCCTTACGCTGAAGTGATGTAATAGGACATGCAATCTTGGAGAAATTAACCACAAATTTTTGGTAATAACCGGCCAACCCCATAAAGCTTCGGACCTCTTGCACATTTTTCAGTTTCGGCCATTCCAAAATGGCCTTGATTTTAGCTGGGTCTGCAGCAATTCCCTCAGCGGAAATAATGTGCCCTAGGTACTGCACTTCCTTTTGGAAAAATGAGCATTTGGACAACTTGCCGTAAAATTTATTTTCTTTCAGCCTCTGAAGCACAAAGTGCAGATGCTGTAGGTGCTCTTCCTTGTTTTTGGAGTAAATCAAAATATTGTCCAAAAACACTAGGACAAACTTATCTAGGCAGTCCCGAAACACATTGTTCATCAAGTTCATAAAGGCTACTGGGGCATTTGTTAACCCGAAGGGTAAGACCATGAATTCATAATGCCCATATCTTGTTTTAAAAGCTATTTTTATGGATATCCTCCTCTTTCAATCTCAATTGATGGTATCCAAACCGGAGATCAATCTTGGAAAACACTGTTGCTCCTCGCATCTGATCAAAAAGGTCATCAATACGCGGTATGGGGTATCTGTTCTTGATAGTTACATTATTGAGCATTCTGTAATCAATGCATAGCCTCAGGGTACCATCCTTTTTAACAAAAATAACTGGAGGCCCCCAAGGTGAAACATTGGGTCGGATTAAACCCTTTTCAAAGAGTTCCTACAGCTGAGCTTTCAACTCCATCAATTTAGTAGTTGTCATTCAATATGGTGCTTTAGATATTGGTTCAGCCCCAGGTTGGATATCAATGGTGAAGTCGAATGCTCTTCTGGGTGGCAAACCAGGTAACTCCTCCGGAAATGCATCAGCAAATTCCTTGAGGTAGGGGTATTTTTCCCATTTAGAATCTTTTCTTCCTGAAACTTTCTCACAACCCTCCATTGCAGTTTTTTGCGATTCAAAAAACATCAAATCATCAAAGGAGATTGCCTCCTGGGTTTCACTAGGTTCCACTACCTCCTCCATCTTAACTGCGAAAACTCGACAACCCTTGCGTCTGGCCCTTTTTAATTGCATTGTGGATATTTGCCTTATTTTAATTGGTCTTACAGTCCCTTGAATGAATGCTTTATGACCCTAGTCATCTAAACACTCCATAGTTTTTGAAAAAAATCAACTTGAGCTTTGTGCCTCCATAGCCAATTGATTCCTAGGATAACATCGTAAGCACCTAGGGGAGCTACATAAAGATTCACTTTCGTAGAGAAGTTGGGCAAATCAATTTGGGCCTCAAACAAACATTGCTCTACTTGAGCCTTGGACTGGTTGGCATATTCCACAGACCAAGTGTTTTGCATATAACCCACCCTTCTAGATATTTTATTCAAAACTCTAGGTGATACAAAACATTTTGTAGCTCCTGTGTCAATTAGGATTGTTACTGGGGTTCCAAATAGCTTACCTGAGGTCTCAATTGGTGTGATCTGACATTTAGCTTGTCGATTGTCCACTGTTGCGTGGATGCACTGTTGGAACGCAGTTTGCTGTGAAGGAAGGAATTTCCTCGGAAAGATGGCCCAGCTGATTTTGTAGGGCATTGGTTGGCGTAGTGGTCCCCACCACATGTGAAACAACCTCCAGGTGGATCCCTTCTCTCAGTGGATCTTCCAACATCCTGATTTTTCTTATTATTGTTACCTTGATTATTTCCAGCCTTCCTGTCCCTACGATCCCAACTTTTTTGATCTTTGTGCCCTCTATCATTCTTGTGTTGGCCTTCGTGCTTGTCCCCCTTCTTCTTAAATGGCTTCGGATTTGCAGACAATTTATCCTTTTTCTTCTTCTCCCTGTCTGTAGCCATGGACTGCAGCCTTTGTTCCTATTTAATGGCCTTTTCATAAGCTTGGTCCATAGTAGTTGGACCCAACAGATCCACTTGTCCCCCAATCTGGGGTTTTAGTCCAAGAATGAACTTCCGAACCCGGAAGTATTCATCTCCATGATATTGCGGTACATATTTCAGGAGTCTGATAAACTTCTCCTAGTACTGATTGACCGAGAGATCCCCCTGTGTCAAATGGTGGAACTTAGTTAGTTTTTGGTCATAAAATAGTCGGGGAAGCCATCTCTGTCTGAATATAGCTACAAACTCCGTCCATGATAGCCCCTTGACCTTAGGCCCTAATTCCATCTTCTTACTGGTCCACCATGTGGATGCTTCTCTAGACAATTGATAAGCTCCCCATAACGCTTTTTTATCCTCAGTATAATCCTTCTCTAGACAATTGATTTCAAAATACTTCTCCATTTCTAAAAGCCACACTTCAGTGGCATCATCGGATTCTGCCCCCTAAAATTTCGGGGGTATCACCTTCCTCATATCCCGGGTTAGCTCCAATGCCATCCTATCTTTTTCAGAGTTATGGGTTCCTCCACCGTCTCATCCTCTTGCTCACTAGGAATGGATTCTTCACCACGGCTTTCTGTATCTCCCCCCCTTGAGGGTTCCTTTCTGGCTCTTTTAGATTCCAAATGAGTCACTCTAGCTCTCGTGTCTTGCAACAGTGCTAGTAACTAGTCAATTTTATTCTCAAGATTGCCAGAAGACTAGCCCACTTCTCGTCTTCCTTCAGGGTTACTACGTGTTCGCATCGTTAATGATTATCTACTTCCTGTAGTTACAATTAAAAGTTGTATTAGTTTAAAGTTCAATCTCATTTGATTGCACATACATATCAATTTTTCATAACATAGTTTAGTTACTTTAAGTGCATAATCCCTTATCATTAGAGTTTAAATTGCCAATCTCAAAGGTACACCACATACACACATGTATTCATTAAGCAACATTGCCTATTGTTTTATTCATCAGCTCATTGGTATACATAAATAGGATAAAGGTTTCTCTTGATTAGGGGTCAGAGGTGTATAGTCCTCTGACTCATCAGAACTTATTACAATAATCTCGGGGGGTGGACGCACACCCAGGTGCTCCTCTTCATTCCGAGGTCTTTTAGTTGGATTATTGCAGCTGCTCTCACTTGGTATACGTTGAGTTGGAGACAATCTCTTGTCCAAATCTGCTTGGACACTGGCTGCTGCTCTTTCAGACCATTTAATTTCAGCTTTCACATCCCGAATTCTCTCCATAGCACGGGACAAGGTTTCGTTATCCCGAAGCCAACCCTCGCCGTCCACATTCTTTCCTTCCACGGTTTTTGTCAAAGCTTCCCGCTCCTTTTTGCATTGCAGATAACGAGTGTTTCTTGCAATGGACTTACGCGCGGTCTACTTGATGCATACCATGTCTGGTACAAGATGATTCACGTTAGTTTCATAAGCACAATCTATTGTTGCATAGTGGACTCATAGGCCCTAGCATGCAACCGTGCTCTGATACCACATGTTAGAATCACATTACATAGAACAAAAACAAGAAGTAATTTCTCATCAACAAGAGCATATTTTTTTTTTTGAAAACATACAACATTTTAGAAACAGCTGTTTCAATCATATCAGTAATCAAGATAACATTCTCCCATCATAACATAAATGAACAGTTTTCATTACATTAAAGTATAAGAGTAAGGGTTTAGAAGTCCTCATCTGGATTAGCGTCTTCCAAGACTCGACTCGCCATCTGATAAAGAGGGAAGCATCATTTGAGTGCTTTTCCACCATCCACGGACTTGTTCAGTCCCCCGCACACACCTTCCTAACTAGAAGGTGGCCCTTCCCTTCTTACGAAAGGTGATGTTGGAAAATCCCTCGAACATCCATCTAAGCTTTGGTGGTGAAACCTTACCTAACTGACTCTGCCTGACTACTAAGGATTCCTTCCTACTAAGCAGACAATTCTGGCTAGTTAGGTATCTGGGTTACGTGTGAGTACTAGGTGCAGTCAATGGCGCCTGCACCTACTATGGCCATAGCTTGTACTACTATACTACTCACCCACCCTGCTCGACTTGGAAATGCTCTTCTAAACTAGGGCGTCTGGAGATTATTTCTCTGTCACTTACTCGTGTCAGGACACTTGTCCTAGGGAAATACACTTGACCTACTTAAGGCTCAATTACCCTACACAACTCTTCTTGGCTACCTGCCATGTGTGACTGACCTACCTGAGGCTAGGGTTTGCACAATTAATACACATTCTTTTGGCTACCTGCCATACAATACTAGTACCCATAATACTAGAGTTTGGTATCAATTAGCACTCTTATTAATGCATCGATGAAGTCTCAGACCCAAGAGGGTATACAAAATCTTGACCGCAACTTCCAGAACAGTTCAAAGCTTTTACTGTTCTGACCACTTGCTGGCTGCCTACTCAGCATACAAAACATAAAATCAAAAGAAGATTTTCATTGTTTATTTAATTGAAATAAAGCTGAACCTCACATAGTTCTTTATTTATCTTAAATAACTAAGAAACTTTTCCATTAGTAAGCTACTTTACATTCAGTTTGTCGAGGTGCATTTTGCCATTCATGGTTAAGTTCTACCTAACTGGTTTGACTCGCACCCTTTTCTTCCATTGTTTCAAGCTACAACAGAAACAAGACTTAGAACGATTGTTCACCAATCTGTCTAGAAGCTCAATTGAACCTACAGATGTTAGTCTTGCCAATGCTAAACTGGAAATGTCATCCTTCTAACCCAACTAACAACAGTGAAGTTACATCTTGTGTTCGCCAAGAATTCTGTCTGTACAGCCAGACCGTGTTTTCAAGAAAAATATCAAGCCAGAGACTTAAAGGAAAACATTACCATGCTCTTGGGTGCTCTTTGATAAAAGAGACGTCTAATGGAAGAATAAAACAACACGCAGACAAAATCACCACACTCAAGATTTCTTATCATGGCAAAGAAAAGAAGTCTGAAATTTCATGCATTCTCATCTATTGCAATTCCTTAAATAATCTTCTCTTTGTTCTAAATGAAAGAGCTTAAAGACAAAACGTGCCTGTTGAAGAAACCCGGAGCAAGAATTCTTTGCCGAAGAAAGTTGGAAGAGAAATGCAGTTAAGTTTCCAGCTCAGCTCAACCACAATTGAAGTTGTCCTTCTCCTTGCTTTAAATTGAGAGGCACAGCTCCCAGACGGCTCTATTCTTAGCCTCCGCTCTAGCTTCCCAATCTGTCTTTCAGTTATCACCCGTGTTTTTCTTCACTCAACCACCATGCGGTTTTCTTTTCTCCTGATTTGCAATCCTCTCCCCTTCCTGCTCTCCTCCCGTCTCTTTTCCCAAAAAAAACAACATATCCCGTCGAGTGGTTGTTCAAGGTATTTATTGGAACTACCACGATTTGCTCCATTCAATTTCCTGAACCAACGGCCAAGGTAAGATCCTTTCACATTTACGTCCAGAAAGAACTTTATTACCTTCGACCAGCTACCACTTCTTTTCCTCATTTCCACGCCCACCATACACGCGAATTTAGGGATCTTCCTTCAAAGATTTTAACCACGTCCACCAGCAGGAAGATCGGCTTAAAGAAAATTATATTCAAGAAGATTTATTTATCTCCCCCCATTCCGAGTGAATATGGGGTTAAATATAAAAAGAATAACTAATTTAGCTATGAGTTCCTTATCTTTCAAAATCTGGCAGTAGTATTTTTATTACTGTTTTTTTTTTAATTTATAAATATAATTAATTTACTTGTTAAAATGAAGTAACTTAAAGAATTACATATTTTAGCTTTACTCTCACCGTCGTCAAAAGATATTTATGTTTAAAATGTCCCGGGCAACAAAATGTCACTAAATTCTTCATTAGAATAATAAATAATTAAACAATGTTATTAATATATTAATATATGTATTGATATATAAATATATATAACTATTAGGCGGAATTCACGCACAACAGACGATAACCACAAAATAACGAATTCCGATACCAAAGCTAGGTAAAATTCAACGACCGAAATAAGGTTGAAGAGCTGGTTTACAAAACCCTAATGCCACTGACGGAAAAAACCACCTCCTAGGATCACTCAAATGACCTACAAGAACAGGGAACCAAACTACTCACCCCTAGGGTTTCAAGATCCCTAGACCAACCCTAATTCAGATGGTGATTCCAGGGTTTTTACAACATTACCTCTCTATTTAGATGATACCTCCCCTCCTCCCGAGGATCTCGGAACGGCTATCCTGCATCCAACTCCAAACAAGCGAAAAATTAGTTTGTTACCCAGATAATTTCCATTACATATTTCTATCTACTCAATTACTGCAAAATTAAACTTTCTTTCTAGGGCATCAACACATCTTATTCATCCTGAATAGATCATAGCACATATTTCTGTTGCGTTATTAGAACACAATCATAAAATTTCCACAAATCATGCATTGGTAACTCAACATTTGCATCATTCATCATTCATATAACAAGAAAGTAAAAGTGTTTATAAAGCCACTAGGGTGAGATGTAACAAATCTGTTGTATCATTTCAACATACTTCCATAGAGGAGAATTTGGGTTTTGAACTTTGAGTTTGGTTTAGCTACGGAGCCGGAGGTAGAACCCATTGACATTGTGATTCCTATGGCAATTTGTTTTGCAATTAACACATTCAAAATTTGAATGAAAACAAAATATTATAATTTTATAAAACCTAGCTCTTTTACATTCATAGAAGAATGGAAAGAAAAAACATAGATAAATCATAAAATGAAACAAAACAAAGTTTCTGGTTTGTAAAACAAAAAAATGGATGAAAAAACTCAAAAAAAAATGAGAAAAACTTACCTCTTTGTATAAATATCCTTCAATAATCTTTGTGGCAGCCAATGAACACTTGCAAATCTGTAGGAATGGCAATGCAGTTGTTTGTAGAAGCTTCAATGATCAATCTTCAACTCCTTTTGTCAATCCAACAAGCAAAAATGAGAAATCAGCCTCTTGGAATGAAAATGTTCATTTGCAAAACAAATGAATAAAAATGAGGTAGTTTAGGTGTTTAAAGTGTTTTAGAGGTCACTTTTAGGGTTTCCTTGGGTGTGGGTCAAAGTCAAACTGCAGAAAATATTAAAAAAATGCAAAAAAAAACACTTTTTGGGCGCCCAAACATGCTGGTTCGCCTTGGGTTTGCCTGGGTTCGACCTTGGTTCTTCTTGGGTTCGCCTGGGTTTTGCATGGGTGAACCGGTCCTCAAAAAAGCAAACCCTGGTTGGATCCACAGAGGGACCGAACCAGGACCCGTACCAGCATCGAACCCGAACCTGAACCAGGCCTCCCAAGGGCGAACCCGGTAACACAGTTTTTTTACCATTAAAAACTTACAACCTTAGTTTCTCAGTTAAAACGTTTTTCTGTTTAGTTTCCAGTTTCTTGTAGGGGGCATCTTCACAAACAGAAAGCTGCAACTGATGTAATCATAACCAGGTGGCTTGCAACTAATGCCCTCGATCAACTTTTTCTTATTTACCATTCTGATTATTGCACTGCCTAAACAGTGTATTTAGGTTAGTCGGTGCTGTTAAGGAAAGCAAAATGCTAGTCTCAGAGGAACTTTGCGTGTAATTTACATTTTAATTTTTGAGATACTATATTGCTCACAATTCAGTGCAGTGATTGCCTTCTGGATAAAGGCTGCAAGCTTCCTGCAAGATACATTGCAGATACTCCTATGTAAATGGTATGTGATTAGAGTGAAAGAAATTGCTGAGTTTTTATACTTCTTTTGTAGACTACCCATGTATTTTTAGTACAAACCATTTTTGTTGTTTGTAATGTCCCCTTTTGGGAAATTCCTAATTTAGGCCTGCAAAACAATATTATTCACTAAGAACTGGTATTAGTAATATTAGGTAACTAGAAAGTATGATAATACTCATATCTATACATAGAACATCATAATATTTAGATCAATAAATCATAATATAATTAATATTTGGATCAATGCATCACATGATATTCCTGACAGCCAATCACATCATGAACTCCTTGGTAATGTTTGCAAACGGCAATCGCAAGGCTGGTCGTCCTTGTATTGCGAGAGCATGGAAGGTGGGCTGACCTTCCATCCCTTAGTCCACCTTGGAGGCTGGCCGTCCTCCTCAACCAAGCCCAAGAGCACAAAATTGGATTTTTGGCCATTCGGCCTCCCGGCCCACAAGTATGGCAGAACCTCCAATCCAGCCATCTCGGGGTGGCGTGCTTGATAAGCCTTACGAAGACTGTCCTCTTCAACCAAGCCCAAGAGCATGGAATGGATTTTTGGTCCATTTGGCCTCTATGCTCACAAGCATGGCAGGATCCCTAATCCATCCATCTCAGGGTGGCATGCTTGATATAAAGAATTTCTAGCCCTGCAGCTCTCGTGAATTCGGAAGGTTGGCCGTCCTTCCTATTTGCAAGACACTTCACAAATTCAAGATATGATTCCTCAGGGAATTTGCTAGAATATTTCTAAATAAATACTTCTTGATGCAATGATAAATTTACTCTTAAATTCATGCCTCCAAAATTGCAAATAAATAAATAAAATGAATAACAATCTAAATATAAAAAAATATAAAATTAACAATTTAAATATTATTATAATTATAATCCTTATAATATATGAATATTAAAAAATATATAAAATTAATATATTTTAATAAGAAACATACAATAGATAATCGAGGAAAATTCACCCCCAGCAATGACAAATTCACCTCAAGGAAAATTCACCACCAGCAATTCACTGCCCCAAAAAATTCATCACATTAGAAGTTTGCAATTAATTTTCCACAGTGGTGAATTGCTGGTGGTGAATTTGTCATGGTGGTGAATTTTCCCGTGGTGAATTGTTGGCGGTGAATTTTCCCGCGATGAATTGCTGACGGTGAATTTACTGGATGCCATATTATATATATATATTATAAAAGTGCAGCGATTAAATAGTTTCCAAGGGGCAAAAACAAACAGCAAGCATTATTAATTGTAATGAAATGATTGCAAAAGGTAGCGTTTCCCAAGGGCCAGCGATTCGTATAGACAATAGTAAGCAATTAGAAGGCAGCGATAAGGATGTTAACATACCACAGGCAGCGATCAAGATAACAATCAGTAATCACTAAGAAGACATCGATTGGGATTGAATAGTCATGTCTTGTCCCCACCGTGGGATATAAAGGGAGATCATATTGTAAGGACAGGGGTATGGAATGAAGTTAAGAAATGTAATTGCAGATATGGATCATTATATGGGAAAACATTCAGAAATAGGATCTGCACTCAGAACAGTAGCAACAGTGATACAATCTGTGACTGATATGCATTGGATGATAAAGTTATTTAATATATATATTATTTGATAGACATAAAGGTATATATACATAGATATAGATAAATTTTATAATGAATAATATGCAATGAGTAAAGAATATATATATATATAATTTACGATTATGCAATACTGATGCTTACAACAATTATTGAGCCTTATAAGTAATTATGACTTTTTAATATAAAAATGAATAGATTGTATATATATATATATATATATATGTATGTCCTTATTCTATGATCAATCAAATGTATGGTTGAAGGAAGCAAGTTAGGAGGATGCGGTCTACGGGCTCCCCCATGCTAAGTAGCCCACTTCAAGGGTGGAATTGTCTTGGTTCGGACGTTCTTGCCGCTTGGGGCCAAGGCGTGGGTTGTCTTGGTCGGACGCTCGTGCTCTTGGGGTTAGATGGGTTGAGTAGTTTACAGGCACCCCTTTCAAGGCTTTCTTATCAAGCCAAACTATGATTGGTTGTTAGGATGGATTCAAGGAATTGCAATCATAAGAGGAATGGACAAGACATCATGGATAGGAAAAGCAAATACACGTGTATCCACTAAGTAGCTCACCTCAAGGGTGGAATTGTCTTGGTTCGGACGTTCCTGCCGCTTGGGGCCAAGGGGTGGGTTATTTTGGTCGGACACTTGTGCTCTTGGGCTTAGATGGATAGCTTTAGGCAGACTTATCCTGCTTCTCATCCAAGTCCTGTTGTGATTAAAACTTCCACTATGCATTATGGATATTGGTAGTTTAGATAGTCTTGGAATAGTTATGTATTTTAAATAGATAAGGCATTTATTATGTTCTGATCACATGAATTATATTTCCAATATTATCTAACATGATTGCAGGACCTAAAACCAAGATTTATCTTGTTTGAAGCATTTAAGTGGTAAGTTATTACCCTAACTACATTAAACTTGTGATTCTAGGGCAAGATTTAGGGCAATACCAAAAGGGGACATTACAAATGGCTGCCACCAATTATATTTCAGAATATTATCAATGGCTGTTCTCAATCTCTATTCCAAAGAGATGGCTTATATTTCTTATCCCTATTTTTCCTTTTTCAACTTGATGCCTTCTCCACAAGGAAATGATCTCCTTTTTATATCTTATTATTGAGGGAGTCACAACCTTAATCTTTCACTTTAGAAGTCACCATCTTTCACATTAAGAGTCACATAATATTTATTCTTAATTCTTTCTTTCTTCCCTTCTTCTTTCTTTCACCATTGCCACCCTTGGAAGGGTTACAACCCTTTATCTTTAACCACTGCCTTAAATCTCTTAATTTAATTGTAATTAAATCCTTTATAGAATCGCTTGGTGCCCTTTATTTAATTTGCCTGTGATTATAGTTTTAAGGGGCTGTGATCATGGTACTTGGTGGGGCATGACTCTTTTGTTGGAAGTAAGAATTGAGTACAATAAGAGCGATGCCTTCATATCTAATTCTCGTATGAGCAAAAGTTTGTGATTTTGTTTCTTATTGATTTTGTCGATGCCTAGAATTTCTCAGAAGGTTTGTAGTTCAAGGCCCTGACCACAATGCATACTCAACTTATTGACAGACGAAACAGATTTAATCTGCTTGCTATTGGTAATTAACAACATAACATGATAGTGCATAAAGTACCAGGATCGTTTATGTTCTCATCCAGCAACTTATCTCTAGAAACATACCATATGACAGCTATTTAATAGGTAATCATTTACATATCACAAGTATTAATTCAAAGATTCATCATATGGTGTTTGAACCCTCAGTACTTCCTTCCATCTCATGCTGATATTTATCAAGGTCATCACTTGATCCCTTAAGAAAATATGTAGCATTGTGGTTTCCTAGTGAGCACAATAAAGTTATTAACCCTTTTACAACTCTACTATCACAAGTAGGGTTTCCCTCTATCATGACAAAATTATATATAATCAAGACAAATATTTGGCTGTTAAGCACCATATTTGTTGTCAGGTCATCATATTTGTTGAAGGTTTGATGGTTTAACTGTTATATAACGTCAAGGCATACTAGAATTTGTCTTTTAGAAAGTCAGAGACCTAGTTGGACTCTCTATTCTAAATCGTTCTAGAGGCTGGAGGAGTTAACTATATTATTCAATGAAGAGCCATGCTTTTGAGTTTTGCATGTTCAAGGCGTTTGATATTAGAATAGTCTTATCTGAATCGTGCTGGAATCTGTATTCAATTGCAATATGATGTGTTATTGATTAGAAAGCCATTAAGAGAGCGTTGCCTTCAGTTCCCAGAAAAAGCCCTTAAATTCTTTTTAAAGGGTGCGATTTCTGTCAATGCAAGTTTTAGAATATGTGCTGGTTGTAAAGAAAAATCAAATGAATAACTAGTTATATTCTTGGCATTGTATTGCTGCTACATTTTAAATCTCTTTTGAGCATTATTCTATTTGTTAGGTGTGCAGGTAACACACCTAATGGTGTGAATTGAAACATTCTTTCAGCTTGGTTGAAAATTGTCTGGCTGCAGTGCGGAATTGACTGCTTTGAGACATTAAAGCCATTTTTCAGTAATAATTAAAAGGGCTCCCCCTGCTTTTATGAAACCGGAACTTAAAATCACTATTTATTTCCTATGCTTGAAAATACTGATTCTTGTCAATCTTTTCATCATGTTTTATGAATAGATGATAAATGAATTTTTAAGCATGGTATTTTAATCATATTGATTACTTTTTAAAGTATTGTGGATGTATAAAGTTTAAACTCTCTGTTTTTTTTCAATAAATTGGTAAGCACTGACCCACCGGCCTTATCTGATGCAAAGTGGAATTCTCTTGGGACTCGCATTTGGCTTCATCTGAGAGGTCTGCATTATCATGGCTGCATAAAGATGGGAAGCACACCTTGCAGGAGTTTGAATTCAGGTCATCATCATAATGATTGCTTTGCCTTACCTCTAGATCGTGACCTGCTGGACAATGTAAACTTCACTTTCTTATTTCAACTATTCTAATTATTATTCAGAATATTTTCTAGTTGAGATAGCTTTGTAGCTGATATGCATCAATTTAATCTTTAGCTATGAATTGTCAAGTATGAAATTCTAACACTTGGCCTTCTACCATGATAAATATTCAGAAAATTTCTTGCAAGAAGTTTCCAAGATCCACAATAACCAGTTTAATTGGTTTAGTTGACATCCGGATATTCCCGGATTAATCAGATTCCTATTCTTAATTGGTTTAGTTGACATCCGGATATTCCTGGATTAATCAGATTCCTATTCTTAGATATCTGTAGCATGAGATTGCAGAGACACTTTATAGGTGTTCCTAATATTTGATAAAATGTATATGCAACAAGTTTTTTTGCTCCAATGCACAGACAAATTGGGAGGAACGTCAACCCAATTCATGAATGTAAAGATAGGTAAAGGTGTGCTGCCCAACCTACAGTATTTCGAGCTTGTACATGATTTATCCTTATTCATTTTAGTAAAATTCAGTTTTCTAATTGTCACCAGCACTAATGGGTATCATCAACTGTTTAATTAATTCACATAATCTGCTAGTTTTGAGTGCAACCCTGAGTGTACCAATAGATATTGATTTTTGTAGCTCGAGACACAAATAAAGTTAAATATTAACATGGTTAGTTGTGTTTGCGATGCATACCAATTGCAGGCCGGGGATTATTTTTTGCATGATCTCTGTCACAGAAAGATTTAGGAAAAACTGACGTTTACTGTTTCATTGCTAGCTAAAATGGAAATGTTGTAGATGAGCAACTTTGGTTATTGATTCAAGTTTGAGAGTTTAACTCCATTCACTTTAGAAGACTATGTGCACAAATGTTCCTTAGGCCAGGGCCCATGCAGCTTATTTTGGGTATTTTTACATGTATGAATGAATAGTATTAATAATAATTTATGTGGGTAAAATATGGAGTGAGAAGTTGAAGGCAAATGAAAAAGAGGGAAAGAAATTTATGGAGCCATGTGACATTTTTCTTAACATGCAGTTGTTTATTTCCAGCCCCCCTTTTTTTCACAAGGGCAGGTTCCCATGTTGTTGCTTAGCTTATTTTGGTTAACACTCACTGCTCAACTTATATAGGAATTATTTGTGGAGATTTTTCTGCTCATTTTTAAACAGTCATCTTAAATTTGTATTTATAGTATTAATAATAATTTGTGTAGCTAAAAATTGAATTTTTTTTTGGAAACAAATATTAAGAAAAAGGGGAAAAAAATTGTGGAGCCACATGACATTTTTGGCAATATGCAATTATTGCTTATTTCTAGCCCCTTTTTTCTTCATAGCTTATTTTCAATTCCTAAACAGTAGTTGCTCCATTTGTAGAGGGGATTCGCTACTCCGATGTCTCTAGGACAAGGAAGAGTTAGCAGGGAGCAAATTTCCCTCAACTACCTCAATGGCAAAGATAGGAAAACAGTGTGGCAGATGGAAGACAAACTAGACACTGCTTATGTTTTTAGGGTTGGAGGATTTCAGGAATTGGGTGAGCAAACCACAAAACTTGTAGACTGCAGACTAACTGGCTCTTAGTCAGAGGATGGCAACGTGGGACTCAAACTATAGTACGGTGCGCTACCATCTCAAGGACATGCTGGCGTCTCATACGGACTGAGAACATGGTTTACAATCAGCAACACATGAGGTGTGCTAACAATCCAAAAACCTTAATCCAACAGTTTAAATAGAATTACAGAATGCTCCTAACGCATGAAATAAACTAATTATAACAAGAAGAATACTATAACTTAAAAAGATAAATTGATTGTAACAAAATGTAGAGAAGGGTAGTAGAAATCCAACTTGCGGGTGGTCCAGCCTTCCACAAGCTCCACACAAACAAAGTACCTACATGCATGGAGACAAAAAAAATGTTGGGGTTGTGTTTTAGAGTTTGCCTTAGTCAAACCCTCACTTTGGTGTTTCCACCTCCATGGACAATCGATATGCAACGATAGAGAGAAAAATGATAAAGAAACGTAATAGATGGAACTTATAGAAAGTATAGGCAATTTATATGCTAAACTATAAGTAAAACAATGCAATAAAGTAGATGTTACCCTCCCTTCTACATGCTTGGAGAAGTTGAGAGAGGAAGGAAGAAAGCCCTGAGAGCGTAAGATGATAGTGCCAATAACATAAAGCTTGAAACCTGTGAGAAACAATGGTTTAGAAGCAAGAAGCAACAAGAACAATGGTGTAGAATGGAAGAATGGAGTGAGTGTAGAGTGAAATGAGCAAGAAGCATGTGTGATTAAACGAATGGAATGAATGGAATTGAGAGAGGTAAGTTCAAAAGCTATTTTGGAGGCAAAGAGACGTTTTTGGGCGGTCAAGGTTCGTAGGAAGTGTTACATTCCGTAGGGTAGCAAAGAATCATAACATCCCAATGTCCACTAACCCGAGAATCTTGTCAGGATGTTAACTCACTGCACAAACAATCCCTCGCTATAGAAAATGACAAAGCATGTGTAGGAATGAAGGGTTTGTGCAACACGGAGGCGTCCGCGACAAAAATTCCCTCACCGTGGAAAATGACAAAGCATGTGTGGGAATGAAGGGTAAAGGTGGAGGATTTTTTCATCTTCCTTATAAGGCTAAGGTGAAGGTGATGTTGTGGGAAATTGCACTAGGGTGCAATTTTACGCCTCAACATTTTGCCCCCACTTTAGCGAACATATGTGTCAATGCATATGTGAGCTAAAGTAGAAAGAGATTGAAGAGAATATATTGAAAAGGAGAGGAAATAGTCCTTTGACCCAGTATATCTGGCATGAAAGGGGCTTCACCAGAATGCGAAAAGGACATGGGTCTTTGATCTTGCAAAGCTAGTTGCAATCTCACCACAAACGTGTTAGCTACAGACAAACATGTTTGGCGAAAAAACAAAAAATAGACACAATCATAAGACACAATCTGATCAAAT
The DNA here is from genome assembly GCA_007258455.2 of Sequoia sempervirens. Lineage (NCBI taxonomy): Eukaryota > Viridiplantae > Streptophyta > Pinopsida > Cupressales > Cupressaceae > Sequoia > Sequoia sempervirens. The sequence goes on from VDFB02042951.1 coordinate 42,905, forward strand.
ATAAGGCGACGCTGATAAGTATGGCCAGTATGGCTAGGGTCCATAGAACAAGTATGTAGGCTTGTGGCTGCTGCAAACCGCATTGCAAGATAGTCATAGAAAAGACAGGTCTAGTCAGGTTGCCCCCACGTTAGGCGCTAAGATATAAGACATCTAGACATCAAGACACAAGGATGTCAAATATCAGATATAAGACAGGTCTAGTAAGTGGTGCAGGAGCACCCCATAGTTCACCTAGGAAACACTAGGCATTCAGGAAGTCTAGGATGCATTTCTTTTGGTTTTGATGTTTACCATGAAGGTCATGTTGACCATTGGATAGATGAGATAGCTTAGGACTAAGTTTGATCATTAGATTGATGTTTGGAAGGTTTCATGAGTTTTGGAATCCTTTTACTTAGTTTCTAGGAAATTAGCAAGAAGTTGCAAAATGTTCCATTTTGCAACTTTGCCTTACTAGGATTAGCATACAAGCGGCCAAGGAGTGGTTAAGGCCGAGCTTAACTGTTTTGAGACCCTATATAGGGGTTGCCTCGACCTGAGAGCAAGGTTGGAAGCATTGGAATTTGTTGAAGTTTTGAATTCAAGAAGAGTTAATTGTGTTTAGTGGAGATTTTCTGATTTTTGCATTGTGGAGTCGCTTTAATGGATTGATCATAGCACCAAGACCTGTGTAGGATGTAGAGTGGTGTTTATACAGGCTTTGTGTGTCATTAGATAGTTGCTTTATTCATTTTCAAGCACCGTTTGTAATTACTTTGAATTCCACACTGTTGCTGGTCTGAACTAGGCAGTCTTGAGCAAATGGAGATTTAGTTCACTTTCCCATCGTACAAATTGTACGGCCCTTTGGGAATAGTGACTAGACTCCATGTGTGTAAATATGGTAGGATTTAGGGTTTGTGGGAACATAGGAGCTGTTGGCAAAATCTTGCCCTAGGTGAGCCAGAAAGGTGCCTGGCTGGGAAGGCAAGAAGTGCAGAGCACATAACTTGCAGGGGTGACAAGTTCTTTATAAAGTTCCTTTTGGAGGTGGTAGGCAGATGTCTTACCTAGTTGCCACATGAAGAAGAAAGCTCCATCAGTTCAATTGATGTGAGAACAATTTGACAGTTTGGAAGCAGCCAGAAAATGGCTTAAAACCCTAGGAAATGTCCATTTTTAAGTTTAAGCATTGTACAGACAGTTAAGGCTTAAGACCTCAAAAATCTTTGAGAGGTGTTCATATGAGCCAAGGACCTTGAAGAAACATTGGGGTGTTCTTTTGAAATTTTTGAGTAATAACCAGTTGTTTTGGTGATGGAGACCTAATTGGGGCTCATGGGCTAGTGGGCTAGTAGCCTTCTTAAACCTAGATGAGGGTTTGGTGAGAGCGATGAAAAGGTGGAGTTTTGGTGAACCTTCAAGAACCTTAGGAGGTTGGTTTGAAACCATTGAAGACATCTCTACACCCCTACAAGAACTAATGGAGTGTTGAGGATAGATTAGCCTTTAGGGTAGATTAAGGGCTAAGGAAGAGTTGAAGCATTGCACCAAGGTTGACTTGGTAGATGGAAATGTGAAGGTAGTGGGGTTGGCCAGGAGAACCAGGGGTACCTAGTCATGAGTAGGATCCTATAGGTTAAGGTGATGAAACAAAACACCAAGGAGGTCTTACAAGCAAGGCCTAGAGCAGGAATCAATGATTGATTCCTCCAACCTCCTCCCTATCAGTAAGGCTACCCCCAAACTAGACACCAAGATATAAGACATCCAAACATCAAGACACAAGGTTGTCAAATATCAGATATAAGACAAATTATAAGACACCAAAGAACTTTTGAAAAAGACTTTTACAAAGGGGTTCTTTCATTGGGGAATCATTTTCATAAGACATCAAGACACCAAGGAACCCTTTTGAAAGAATGCTCGTTTTGAAAGACAGCAAGTGATTTTGTCATCAAGGAATCCTTTTGAAAGATCTTTTGCCAAGGAATCCTTTGGAAGAATGCTCCTTTGTGAAAAGAAGTTTTCAGAATCTTTCACCAAGGGATTTTTTTGAAAGAAAATTTCACCAAGGAATCCTTTTGAAAGAATGCACCTTGTTGAAAATTGAGCAGAGATGAGAGCCCTCTTTAGAATGATGTGTGATACGTGGTGGTACTTGCGAAATCCATGGCCATTTTTGAAATTTTGAAGTCTTATAGGGTTTTGAACTTGTAGGATAGGGCTTCCAAAACTGTTATGTGCTTAAACCCTAGACCCCTGAACCTAGTGTGCACTTTTGTTATAAACTCATGTTGGCCTTTTGCGCCTAATTAGCCTTACATTCCTAAGTTGAAAATATTAATGTACCCATTCTTCGTTATACCTAGGCGGCCCCTTATTTAAGAACAACATTTGTGCATGTGCTAAATTGTCGTCGTTAAAATCTTTGCATCACTTATCATTGAAGGCTTATCACATATCTTTCCATTTTCGTGATGAGCGATGAGTTCCATCTCTTATGCATCGCGTATCGCTACAAGTATTTTTCCTTTCATTTCATTCCTACGATGCACGATGGCTCCTATTTCCCTTCGCATCGCTAACATCTTGTGCATCGTTGAAGTTGTTTTGCTCACTTAATCCTTTCCGCAATGCACGATGGACTCTTGCATACCTTTCGCATCGCGTGGACTCTTTGCATCGCTAAATTTTTTCTATTGCCTAACTCATTATAGCGACAAGCGATGGTCGATGGGAGAATATTCTTGCAAATATTCTATCCATCGGAGGCACTGTCCACATCGCGATTTCACATTCAGTTGGTGGATGCGTGGATTTATGGGAGTGATTATAGGTCATGCCAACTTATTTTGGTGATTGTACATGTTTTGGTTTATTCTGCAAAGCATGTGTGTTAGAGTTTTGTGCCGACAGGTTATGAGGTTGCACATTTCATCTACTTAGGCCGACCTAATTGATGATTTGGGTGTTTGTGGGAGATGTATGTATATATACAAGTTTAATTCATTGTGTGAAGGATGATTTGAAGTAGTTCAAGTGTGTGTGTGTACAATCTGATGTAGAGTGAAGTGTGAAGTGTGATAGTGGTGAAGTATGAAGTGTGTTAAGTTAGTTTTCTATGCTTAATTGGAGTTGTACTTTCAACATGTTGCAGATGCATTGTTAACAATTCATCTTTGGCAGTGAGCCACCCTTTCTTCTATCTTTTTTATTCTAGGCAGTGAGCCATTCTTTCATTCTGAATAGTGAGTCCACCATTCTATAAATCCATTGTAACCGGTTATAATATATTATGAGCTAATCCTCACCATGGTTTTTCCCTTTCAAGGGTTTTCCACGTAAATTTGGTGTTCTTGTGTTATGTGTTATGATGCATGCTTTAATTGTTCCTTTCCATTTCTACAAGTTTTAAGTGATGCTTTGAATGGATGTTTAAGTTGATGAAGTTAATGAATTTTAGTGAATATTGATTCACCCAACCCCTCCTCCCCCATCCCCTCCTTCCCCTTTCCCTCCACCCCCCTTACTATTTTGGGTGTTCAACAACACTGGCATTCAACCTCATCCATCTTAATTAGAAAAGGTGAGCAACCTCCCATCCTTGACAAATCCTTCGTGGTTACAAAAACTAAGGTCAAATATTTACAAATACTTTTAATATATTCAAATCCACTTGCTCTTCTCAGAAATCATAATTATGACCTTGAGAGTGAGTCAAAGACATATGAAATATAACATGCCTTTAAGATTGCTTCAAAACTTTAGTCAAGAGGAGAGTCCTACATTTGATCTCCTATGCGTATGTTGAATAACCTGTTTTGGAAGTGCAGTGGCCTATTCAAATTTAGTTTGGGGAGCTTGGAGTTCATTCCATAGAGCTTGGAGTTCTTTCTTGTCTTTTGCCTCGAAGTGTTTCTTTGTTGGTTGTGACAAAAAGGTATCAACTCCATGACAAATATTCCATATACTCCACAAAAGTAATAGAAGAAAGCATCTATTCTGGTATCAGGGGAAAATACCTCTGGAATAGGAACTAATGTCAACTATGTATGGACCTCTTTAGTCCCTTAATCAACCTTGCAATGGCCCAAAAAAGAGCCCCTTAAAGTCATGCAAATGTTAGAGTTTGAATTGTCTATCATAAAAGTGAAAAAACAAATCTCAAAAAATTAAAGAACCCAATTCTCAAGCATGTGCAATGAGAAATCAACAATTTCTTCATACACTAATTGTGTAGAAACAAAGCTCATTCACACTAAGGAGACTACAAAAGATTTGGGGTGGAATATCATATGAAAGCATCTATCGGTTTGCAGATGCAGTCACCTACTTATGTTTTGCAACAACACATATTAGTTCATAAATGTCATGTTTTCAAGCACTAGAATCATAGTCATCCGAGAAAATACATTTTGTTTTATCTTCAAGAAAAACCCAAACAAATTCATGAGAAACATTGTAAACGTGGATCAAATTTTTAAAAAGAAACCATGTTTTGAGAGTGGTCTCAAAGGAAAACATTGATCTAAAATGAAGGGAAATACTATCATGATTACCTACTCCGCGTGCCCTTGAGGGAAATACACAACATGACTACCCTTGCCAAGTAGCAATGTGAGGGGACCAATGCAAGCATGCCGCCTATTTCACATGATGTCTCAAAGAAATGTGATCTCAAAATGGACTTTTAAAAAGGCTTGCAAACTTTCAAACAAATGCAATAGACAACCATAAAGTCCAAGCCTGCAATCTTCACCAGCATCTTGCCTACCTATGCCCAAATGGGAGTTTTGGACACAATATGGACATCAATCAAAGAATAAAGAGAGATTTTCTCGCATGTTATCATTTTGAGTGCTCTAGTAGGCATGTATGCAAAATATGGAAACATAGACAAGGCACATGAACTATTTTGAAACCAAATGCTTAAAAACATCAATATTGCCTACTAAGTCCAAACACAACCAATTGCACGTGCCCTGTGTACAAAAACAACAAACCTTACCACATGCCAATTTTTTTGTGTTATTAAAATATATTTTATATTATTTATATTTATTACCCCTTTTTTTAATCATGAAAGTTTTAAGCTTCACCTTTATTGTGAAATGTCATTGTTTTTAATTTTTGACTAGGTATTGATCTTGTATAGTGCAATAAATATACAAGCAAAGGAAAGATGTTGAGGAATTGTGTGACCAAATGGTGTATTGGTAGATGCTCTCTAAAAGGTAGATCAGAGTGATGAATACACTGCTATCATTGACAATCTTGACTAAATAGGTCAGATACATAGTTATCTGGCTCAGTTTTGGAGAAAATACAGTTGGTGGAAAATACACTTTCACACCTTTTATGCAACAAGTCCTTTTCGTCAAAAAGCTTGGGGTTGGAGGATGAAATGTAAATCCTCCCACACAAGCAAATTCAAAACATGATAGTGTCTTGTGCAAAACATCTTCGTGAATCAAAGTTTGATGACATGTCTGAACAGCAGAATCTAAATAGGTTGGAAGCTAAGTCTACCAAACAATTGATTATCTCACAGCAAGTAGTAGGTCAAATACTTTGACGGATGCAAGTGATGGTGAAAGGATAAATTTACTAGGGTAGAGAAACTTATGGTTGAGTTGCAAAGCATGCCTGAAGGAGGAGTTATTTCTCACATTGAACTAGGAAACAAAAGCTCCTTTACTAATGGTATTGTGGTAGAGATTGTTGAGAATGATGCAAACCTTGAGGAGACCCGAAGCATGCTCTTAGAACGGATCGCAAGTGAAATGAATAGATTGAAATTTTATATTGCTCATGCCCAAAACCTTCCATTCATTCAAAATATGGATAAGAGGATACATAGTGTTAGTTTATCGCTAGACAAGAGCTTGCGTCGCTGCTTTGAAATTGGCTTGGAGTGTCATGATGAAAGTGTAATTTATAATTGTCTTCGTACATATGCCGCAATTGATAACACTAATAGGGAAGAAGAAACTTTTCGGTCAACTAGAGTTGTCCCATATATTCAAAAAGTAATTCCTTCAACCCTTTTGAAAGAAGTTGGAGGTTCTATTGATATAGTTGAGGAAGACTATCAACAGATCAAGAAGTTTGTTGAGAAGGATTGCAAGTTCTTACTTGATATTGCTGCATCAGCAAATTCAGGATTACACGTCTTTAATTTCTTAGCCAATTCAATATTGAAAGAGGTTCTATCAGCCATTCAGAAAGGAAAAGCAGGTGCTTTCTCCTTGTAAACTGACATAGTTTTTAATGAACTACAAATCAAGCATGGAGTTGTAACTTTTCTTGAAGGCTTTTGTTTATCGAAATTTGCAGTTGGAGGATTTCATTTACAACCTGTTTATATAGATTTTGTGAAACAGTGGAATCTCCGAGCCTACTTTACACTTAGATTTCAAGAAATTGCCAATTGTTTGGAGTCTGCATTGGCTACAAGTAGCATTATCCCATTAGATAATTCTCAGAATCATCAAGATGGAGTTTTGAATTTAACAATAAAGCAATCTATTGTTCTTTTGGAATGTTTGCATCGTTGTTGGCAAGATGACGTTTATATAGCTTCAATTGAAGATAAATTTCTTCTTTTGATACCACAACTTCTTTCTAGGTATTCAATGTGGTTGTCAACCGGACTTGCTACATGTAGGAAGGGAAATGCAACCTCCGGCACTAGTGGTGAAGGGGCTCTTGTTGCAATTCCAAAGGATCTAATTTTTGTAAGACATGACATAGATCTCCTTGTGAAAGAAGTCAATGGTTCTTACTTGGAGCATGTTATGGGGCTGCTTGCGTCTTGTCTAGAGGAAGTTCTTGCTTTAGTAAGACAAAGGATTCCTCCTTTGTTCCTATATTATCAATTCAGCTAGTCAACGAGAAAGTGGCACATTCGATGAGATCCAAACCAAAGATGGAAATATTACCACACCTCTGGTTGACATTAATTCTTGGCGACAAATGCATCTGCTTACATGGGATTTGTATCTTCTCTGTCGTAGCTTTTCATCATAAGCAAGAATATACAGAGCCTCTTGACTTTTCTCGTCCAGGATTTCCTTTGCTACCAGTTTCTAGTATATTTTCAACATCTTTTTTTTTGCCCAACTACATTAGGAAGCATGGGTGAGATTTGTGGTTCTCAGCATTGGCACAGTCTTAATCTATGCTATGTGCAGACAATATCATGCAAATCCTGATCTTTCTACACCACGAGACTTGTCATTTTATCAGGGAGCTTCAAACAATGAATGATGATGAACTTCATAGTTGAAATCCATAGGTTCGATAACAACATAATCATTGCCTAGGCAATTTGTGATATGTACCTCGGAGAGTAAAGTGTCTTATTTGCTTTGAACAAGTTGGAGAGAGTGTAAAATGTGAAGAGACATTTGATGACTCTTCACATTTCATTATTTGGTGACATTTTTCTTAAAAGGACTCCTGGTGTCCTCAAGAGGGGGACTTCTCTTTTACGGAGTTTCTTATAAATATTTGTACGATTATTCAAGGGGGATCTTTTTGGTGTCGGATGAGGGGAGCTCTTGTAAGAGCTTTAGGGAAAGATAGTGATGGGATTGCTAGTTTAAAAAATAGTGTGTTTTCCTTTCAAGAGGGTCACTTGTACAAAGATGACAGTCTCTGAGCTCTTATTTCATCAAATGAATAAGGAGATATTTTGACCTTTGTGTTTATTTGTCTTTTCTTTTTTTTCTACAAGTTTTCTTGTGTGAAACACAATCATTCTTTGGTGTATTTTCTATTATATCTAGTTGTGGATGTTTGCGTTTAAGATTTGTGAGTCCCAAGCATTTTATATCTACTCTTATGTTTGGAAGAAATTACTGCTTATTTTCTTGATTATTATTCATAGGTGTGTAACCAATGAACTATGTGTCATTTGTTTTTGTCCCTCTTCTATTTTAAGTTTACCATTGCATTTGTGTCATGGTTATGCACAAATGTTAACTTTCCCTTTCCTACTTTCTGGTCAAAAGTATACCCCAAAAAACCCCAAATTCATCATACGAGGGAGCTGCCCCTCTAAAACATAGAGGATAATTGTTAATCCCATAACAAATTCTCCATTTGTTGGTGCATATTGTCGTTGTTCGTTGGGTGAATTAGTTGATTTTTCACAGTGACAAAACTGTTAACCAACAATATTTAATAATTTATATTACATAGAATATAATATATAACAATAAACATAACTATATATTATAACTTTAGTGGTTTAATCTTTTGTTTATTTTATTTTCCTTGTTCTTGAGGTTATGTTTGTGACAAATTTTTCGTAAAATTATTGTAGTGTAGAAAATTGTACTCCTTTCTAAGTGAAAGTACAATTTCACACTTAATTTGGACCTATTTTAGTAACCTTCCATTTATGTATTTTTACCCTTCAAAATAGGTCCCTAAATCCTTTTATTATGCATCCCAAGGCCTATTTTTATCATTTTTTGACACAACACGCATTGAACAAATGCATTTAAAGAATTAAAGACCCTGAAATAAATGAATCTTGGCAATTTAGGTCAGGACCCATTAGACCAAGGGAGAATGGGTCCCCTTTAGGTGCCAAAACCCAATTTAAAATATGTTTTTGGCAGCATTTTAATGTTCCAAATTCAAGTTTCAAAGGTCAGCCATCAGGATTTAATAATCAGAAAATTAGAGAAGAAGCCTATTAAGCCTAGTATTTTCACCATTTCAAACTAGGTTGACAAGAGATTAAGAAGATATTCACAAGATTAGCATTCAAGAGCAAGGAAAAAACATTCAAGCAAGCAAGGTTGAAGTCTTGGAGCAACATTTCATTTGTTTTTGCAGGTCTTCAAGCTCATTTTTCCAAAAAAGATCAAGCATTGTTCATGATTTGAAGGTTGATGCCAATGGTGGATCATGGTGGATTCTAGGTTTTGGGACATGCACCTAATCATTCTCCCTAACCTAATGATTTTATTTCCTAAGTGTTCCCATCTTCAATCTTCATTCTACTAGCCACCTAAAGCAAGGTATAATTAGTTTTCAGATCTATTAGGGTGTTTTGACTTCTCCCTAACTAGGTCTTTGTCACTTTTCATGTTTATTTAGGGATCTTATTCTAACACACTTGAATAAGGTTTCTTTGTCATGCAAGACATAGCTTGTTCGTCTGGGATGTTCCTGCATCAGAATCCATCATAACACATGTTTGAGCAAATTTTTGGGTGAAACAGATAGCTTGTTCGCTTGGGATGCTCCTACATCACTTTGCGTTTTAACTCTTAACACCTTAGATGCACTTAAGGTTAGGGCTTGCACACACTATTATTTATCATATTTCCTTCTTTCCATAAAGGTTTAATTACCAAATTTGGGGTTTGACTGAAGGAAACCCCCATACAAACAAACCAAAGTTTTTAGTTTTTGCTATAGATTTGTAGGTACAGGAGCAAAGTCTAGACAAAGGGCTACAAAATCAACTTTTGATTTTCCAAAAATGGATGCAAGGACCCATTCGCCCTTGTGCGAACCTATCTTGCTACAAAACCTAAAAACCACTTTTGGAGCTAGGTACATACCATCTTAACCTTCTCAGATGTGTTGGTTAATGGTTGTTTATGTCAATGTTATCATAATACTTCATGTTTCAAGTGTTATATTTCATAAGTTTGATTGTTAATGCACTTTTATTCTTCTCCAAAAATTGTTGTTCAATCATTTTTGTCATAAGGAAGTTAGGGCAGTGTATAGGAGAAATTTGCACCCCATGTGCAAATCCCCTTTTTTCCTTTATTCACTTTAGAAAACCAAGTTCAGAGGCTTAATTCCACCTAAGCCCGCTACTTGCATCACACTTGGTGCATGTTTTGAGCGTCGGTGGAGGCATTTTTATCAGGGATGCCCACACAGCGTGCAGATGTTCACACGATGCACTTACGTCCCTGGCAAATTCCTGCGGTTGAACCTGCAGAGGCGTTACACTTCTCATTGGGAGTCAAGTTGTAACGCCCCCTTCGGCCAACGAACTCGAATATGGTCATTTTCTTCATCTCCCTTCAAATTCACTCCTTCCATATGTATTTGGATCTTCTAAGAACTTCTTGACTTCATTCACAAGCTTCACAATCTCTCCTACAATCTCTTACAAGCTCTAAGCAACTTCTTCACCCTCTCTTCAATCTCCAAACACTTTACACTTCACAGTAACAACATCAACACTCCATCACTTCAGTAGAGCAAGTGTGGAACAAAACACCATTGCAATAGAGGCTTGAGTTCCTCTCATTTTGTCCCCCATAGCCTTGAGCGCTCTTGGTGGAGGTGGTAAGCTTTCACTCCTCTCCTATATTACTTGGTTGAGTAGCATAACACTGTTTTGTAGTGATTTATGCTCTTTACTTCATTTCTACTTTTCTCTCTATCTATCTGGTTGTTCGTGGAGGTGGGAACACCAAAATGGGGTCTGACTAAGGCATACCCCTATATAGCCCCAACAATTTCTCTCTCCCTCTTGTGTGTAGGTATTGAAGACACTCACGAGCTGGAAGCTTCATCACTTGCGTGGTTGTAAGTATTTCTTTCCTTTCTTCTCTTTATCATCTCTACTTTTCTTCATTTCATTTCTATCACTTTCCATTACTTTATTGCATTATGTAGATTCTTAACAATCGGAGTAGAAGTAGTCATTTAGGCATTTTCTGTGATAAACTCGTTCTCTAGTCCGTACGAGACGCCAACGCGCCTCTGAGACGCCAGCGTGCCACACTGACGTTCGTATTTTGTGCTGATGTCCTTTGGCCAAGAGTTCGTCAGTTTGTTCAAAGAATCTTTGTGACTTTCTCTTTCTGATTCTGAAACTTCTGTGTTGTTCCTTGAGGTAGTTTAGGATAGTTCGCCCTGTGAGGCTCTCTGAATGAAGAGAACTCGTGAGTAGCGAATCCCCCTCTTTTATAGGCAACATAGTGTCCAAACTTAGGGTTGACTCACCTTAAGGGTTGCAAGTCAATTCTAATCATTTTTGGCACTATCCATCTTCCTAATGAACATGGAAAAGGTGGATTTGTGATTAGGTGGACACCCCCTTTTTCTTTTGGCACAAGTCCTTCATTTTTAGGTCTCCTATCCATACACCCCCTTTTCCTTTGTTTCATTTTGGTGAACCTAAACTTGTAAATCTCAAATTATGATTTGGAGACATTCAAAACCCTAGTTCTAGGTTTGCATTAGTGTGTTTGGTATTAGTGTACTTTGCATTGCATTTAGGGTTTAATTTTACATGTTTACATCACTTAAATTCATAAATTTTAAAAAAATTGCATTAATTTTGCATACATCTTGCATTCTAGTTGCATCAAAAGTGTCCTTTAGTCATTTAGATTCAATTCAATTCAAGATTGCATTCCAAAAGTTGTCACTTTGTTCACTATTTGTCACTAGTCAAACTTGCATTAAGACACCTCAAACTGAAAACTTTTGTCATAGAGATCACAGTTTGCAACCTGAAATAGAAAACACCAACAGTAACTCAAACTTAGCATTTTTCATTTTTCAGAATCCTGAACAAGGACCCATTCACCCTTGGGCGAAACCTGTCCTTGTATAGGTGTCCTGCCAGATTTTTGGGAGCCTTTTTGCCTCTATCTTGTTGGGTGAGTTTTTTGTAATTCCCTTGATTACAAAACATGAATTTCAGCCATAGTTTTGATGAGATAAATATCTCCTTTCAGAAAGGGGAGGCTCCCTTCTTACTGCTTACTGGAACAAAAAGTAAACTATGCTAGAATTTACAATATATACACTATTTTAACCATGTAGGGGGTGTGTTACATTCATCATTTTCTCTTATTTCAAAAAATGTGTTTACAATGTTCCACGATGTTACTTTGTAATGCTCTACAATTCTAAGTAATAACCAAAGTAGTAATTCCCAATATTCTTAATTTGACAAAGCATAATCTAAGAATACCAGATGTATAGGAGAGAATTTGCACCCCTTACGCAAATTTCCCTTTTACATACCTTCACCTTAGAAAATCAAATCCGAAGGCGAAATTCCACATCACCGAACTGCCTTCCTTCCACTTAGCGTTTGTCTCTTGTGTCGGTGAGAGAATATTTGTCGGGAATGCACATGTGGCGCGTAGACGCCTACACAAAACGCTTATGTCCCTAACGGATTCATGTGTCTAAAGTTGGCAGAGGCATTACACTTTCGATTAGGGTCAATTTGTAATGCCCCTCTTCGACTAACTGACCCCGAAAAATGATAGATTCTTCCCTCTTCTCCTTCAATTTCATCCATCTTCATCTCATTTCATCCTCTTGCATGCTCTTACACTTCTCTAAGCAACAAATTGACATTCTCTTAGCACTTCCAACATTCTCTTCACTCTCTAGCAGCACTTCAACACTCCATTGCATCAACAATACTCCATCAACTCCGCAAAGCAAGTGTGAAGCAAGCCATAGCAACGTGGGCTTGAAGTCTTGCGAGACCTCCCTTCATCATAGTCAAGGTTGTGGTGACCTTGCCAAGTCCGCTTTCTCCTCCATTAGCTAGTGAGCTTTTGGGTGGAAGTGGTAACGTTTCACTCCTCTCCTTTGTGATTTGGTTGAGTAGCACTTTACTGTTTTGTAGTGTTTATTGGACCTTCTACTTTCTTTACTTCTTTATCGCATATTTCTACTTTGTTGCTTTCTGGCTGTTATTTTCCCCTCTTTCTTGTGTAGATGAATGTGCATTTGGTGCTAGCTGGCGAACTGGCGCCTTGGTGAGATCATTTTCATTACTTTAGCCTTCATCTATCTACTCTATCATTTTCGTTTGTACTTTTCATACTTTATTGTTCTATTTTTCTCATTCAAGAATAGTTAGCTAGGCCATTAGTTTGTTTTCTAGTAGTTTCTATTGTACTTTCTGTCCTTTGGCCATACAGACACCAACGTGCCTTAGAGATGCTAGCGTGTCGCATTGTCGTCCCAGAACTGCACTTTCATCCTCAGATAGAGAGCTGTCTGAAGTACAATATTGACTTTGAAAACTAGCTCACCTAGCATAAACTTAGATTTTGGGTCTACAGGGTGATTGAATTACTTTATAGTCCTCATCATTCTCGACCTTTATCCGAAACACCCCTTTAGAGTGAGGTAAGTTAGGGCAACCCCCTGCTCTTGGCTCTTTGTGACCTGGAGCCTTCACGTGGTTGGTCCCCCTCTCTTACACCAACATAATCAAACCAGAAAACACACGAAAGCACAAAGTCTTTTCGTTGTTCCCAATGATGAGTTCTTCAGTAACCAGTGATGCAAATTAAAGCACAAAGTCTTTCAATCCGCGCCATGAATGGATCCAAGTATTGAACATGAATAATTCCAAGCACAAAGTCTTGACAATTCTCCACCAAAAGATATCAACAACACGTACACAATTCCAAGTAAATCATATAGTGCACAAAGTCTATAAAATGTAACTTGAATGCCCTCCAATCACAAATAACGAAATACTACTTATCCAATCATATAATAAGATAAATCAATGAGAAATATGTAAGAACATTCACGCTCATTCAAATTTGGCACTGCATGTGCACAAGCTAAGAAAAATTTGACACTGCATGTGCACAAGCTCAGAAAAACCCTGACACTGCATGTGCACAAGCTCAAAAAAACCTCGACACTACATGTGCACAAGCTTAGAAAAACCCCAACACTACATGTGTATAAGATCATAAAAACCCCGCCATTGCATGTGCCAAAAAATGGCTAAGGCACAAGACAATATGCAAGGGTGTTGAATTTTTGAGCTCTTGCAATTTTTTAATTTTTTGAATTTTGACTTGTAGGGGCGCTAAAATTCAATGCTCTTGCAAGTGCTAAAAAAATTTTAACTCCCAAAATTGAATTTTCACAACTTGGTTTAAAATACGAATTTCGACAAACCAACAAAGGTTAATGCTCAAAATGACTTTTCGAGGATGGGGGACCATGCACGAGGACCAATGCAATTTTCCTCATTTTGCATGCTCAAAGTTCATGAGCTACGAAACAAACAAGTTTCATAGGGGTTATCCCACAAATTGAGCGTAGTTGAATTCGAGAATAACAACTGGCTCTAGCTGGGGAGCTTCCTTCAATCATCCTTTGAAATGATCAAAGGGAGAAGAATTCTAGTCTTTTCTTCATCCATCCATTGGGCATAGAGTTAGGTGACAAAACAAAAAGACACAAAAAGACTCAAAATGAAAAATAAATTGATTTCACCAAAAAGTTGGTGAATCTTGAATAGTCCTCTCCTTCTATCCCATAATGCATCATACAATGCTTATGTCAGGATCCCATACATGATTGTGATGTCGCAAACTTTCATTTTTGGTTTGACATGAATTCCTCACTTGACAAACCACTAACTCAACATCACCTTGAGTATGAAGGTTTTTTATCCCTTTTTTACATGAAATCTCAATCCTTAACAACAATGCTTAAGATTCTACAATGTTATTAGTATTGTCAAATTGCATTTTGAAAGAGAAAAGGGAGATTTTTCCTTCAAGAGATATGAGAACAATTCCTACTCCTGATCTAGTGGAAGAATAATTTCCATCAAATTCAATAGTCCAAACATTGTTTGGATTCTCTAAACCGACAATTCCAAAATATGTGGTTTCTTCATCCCAAGAAGTTTCAACATCTGAAGAAGACATGTTTAAAGAAAAATATGAAGAATATGCTATATCTGAAGAAGATGAGCCATTACTCACTTGATCTTTACTTGAATATTTATTTGAGAACTCAGATACTCCATCAGACTGTAAAAAATAAAAGTTTATCCCAGAAGACTCAAAGAGAATTTGAGCTTTTGGGTCATCAGATTTTGTTATTGAAAATTTGGCTTCCCTTTCTGGAAACAACTTCTTCATAACACCCTTGACGATTATTCTAGCCTCAGACCAGTCCATATTGATTTTCCCCCCAACATCCTTATAGAAGATAAGTCCTAGCAATATTCCATAAGATGCAAGAACGTTAGCCACCAATAGTCATCTTGATTTTCTTATCTGGGAATGCAACGAAGGAAAATTGTGCATCCTTGATTTGTCTTATCAAAGGTACTTGTTTATTCTCCATTGAAAAGCAATGGCTAAAATTATTTATAATATTAAGACCCAAGGCGGTAGCCACCTTGTCAGGCATGACATTGTCAGAAGCACTAGAATCAATTACACAATTGCTCAACTTATAACCGTTTACTAACAAAGAGATATAAAACAAGTCTCTCCTCTCGAGGATGAATGATGGAGTGGATACCAAATTGCTTTGAGGAGGTGTAGGCTTGGAATCAACTGGGATTCCATGAGAAGATTCTTGACTTGGATGGGTTCCCTTATCCTTAACAAACTTGACAAGTCTATCAAATTGATCAGGATTGGCTTTTAGATATTCAGCTTCAGACATTTGAATCTTGGTTTTCTTAGCATGGTCAATTATATCAAAAGCCTGAAAATAACTCATCAAAGAGGATGGGGTAATTTCACTGGTAGGTTTAGAAATTGGAATACTGGTCTTTGGAGCCGAAGTATTGGCCTTAGGAGCACTTGGTTGGTTGGTTGTTACATCCTTTGCCTATACTGGAAAAGGAGTTCCCCTTTTGGAAATAGTCAGTGGAGGTTGTGGATTATCCTTTTCTTTTGTCACATCAACTTGAGGTTGATCAAGTTGATTTTGTTGCGAACAAGTAAAAACAACATAAGCATCAATCAACAAGTCTTCTTCATATGATTTTTCTTTGTATTGCAAAATTCCAATATTAAAGTCATTAGCTAGGTCTACTTCCTCCTCTTGGAATAGATCAGAATTTTCTTTAGTAGGATATTCTAGTTGGGAATAATCCTCTTGCTCAGGTTCATAGTATCCCATTGTTGTATTTGTGGGTGGTGGAGCTTCAAGAGCAAGCCTTCCTTGTGGCACAAGAAGACGATTCTGATTTTTGTTATCAGAATAATTGGAAGAATTCAGGTTGGTCCTCCAAGAAACATCCTTGTAGGAAGTATTAGATGATCCTTGGGAAACTTGCTTCTTCAATGCTAACAACTCATTTTCTAGCCTTTGTACTACGAGATCCGTAGTGTTGGAGTTGGCATGAGAAGATGAAGTTGTAGATGCTTGCCCTCTATTTCAATTTGTATTCATCCTTATTTTCTAGAAAGTATCAAATCATCTTCAAACTAGTAGATTGCTATTGAGTGACTTCAAGATCAGGTAGGACTTCCCTACGCAACAAGAAGCTTACCTCTAGAAGTTGTGTTGATGAAAAAGTACTTACAATTATGGGTTGTTGGTTTAGCCTCAATAGGAATCCTTGTTACCAACTTGTTGAATTTGGCCACAAACTCACGCATGGGTTCATGTGCCTCTTTCCTCATAGTAGTAAGTTGTGCTAACAAGGCATGTGTATCTTCAACAAGCTTAAAGCGTTCTTCAAACTTAGTATGGAGAGTGGTCCAATTAGTAACAACACTAGGAGCAAAGGTGTAAAACCACTTCGCAACTACTCCTTGTAAGGTCTCAACGAATAACCTTACAGAAACGTCCTCATGCTCAACACCAAGAACACCACATACAATGTAAAATGCAAAAATATATTCATCAAGATGTTGCTTACCATCACCATAGAACTTGGGGATATTCTTGTGAGAAATGCGAGGAAGTTCGTGCAAAGGGCCTGCCAAATTTAAAGGACCAATAGCATACAACTGAATTTAAGTATTTCTAACTAAAAATCAATTTTGGTCAAACATATGATCTAGTAAGATTCATTCTAGCCAAGTTAGATACTTCCACAACTTTTTCAACTAAAATTGTTGGCTAAAAATATATGAAGCACCACTTTGTGTTCAATTTACCAAAAAATAAAAATTATTTGAAAAACTTGAAGTTTCAATAACTCCTACTAATGTAAATAACATTTTAAAAAATATAAAAATACCTTTTTGTAGATCCATAAATTTAGTTTTCAAAAATATATTTATTTTAATAGTTTAATTATTATTTATATTTTATATTTTATTTTTACTAAAAATAGGTTATCAACACAAAATATTAGTTTGATTACCATGCCAAGGAAAAATACTAAAACTTATTAAAAAAATAAATAAATAATAATGATGCACTAGATAAAAGAATCTATTTCAAGATCGTATAATTTCTTTTTCCATTTTAGATAAATATTTAATATAAAAGTTGATGTCTGATAGAAACAATTATTTTTTTATTCACGTACATTTTAATATTTATTTAAAAATATATATATATATTTATCAAATTTGGAAAAAATAATATCCATGCACTAAAGTTTCAAGTTATAAATACACAAAATATTTGAAAGAAAAAGAAAAAAAATTACTATAAAAAGTATGACGTCTCATGCAACTTCATTTTTGAGCATTTTATCAGCAACTAAATTATAGTGTTAATTTATTAAAAACTAGTTTAAAATAATTTTTTATTTTATTTTTTAAATACAAACATAAAATATACTAAAAAATAAATATTTTACTAGTTATATCCTTTCAAAATTCAAAACATAAATGCCACTTTTTAGTGATTCAAGTTTAAAAGTTGGATCAGTGTTGGTCGTTTCCTTTATAAAGTGTGACACAACTTTGTGCTTTTACCCAAGAGCACCAGGAGCAAGGGTGTAAAACCACTTCGCAGCTACTCCTTGTAAGGTCTCAATGAATAACCTTACGGAAACATCCTCATGCTCGACACTAAGAACACCACATACAATGTAAAAGTCAGAAATATGTTCATCAAGATGCTGCTTATCATCGCCATAGAACTTGGGGATATTCTTGTGAGAAACGCGAGGAGGTTTGTGTAAAGGGCCTGCCAAATTTAAAGGACCAATAGCATTACCCCAAATTCCATGAGGTGGAGGTTGAGCCATAGCGCCTTGAACAATAGGTACTATTGGTACAATAGGTAGAACTCTGTGAAAAATAGAAGATTCACTTGGAAGCGTTGATCTTATTCTTCAAGGAGGATAACTCGCAGCTTGTTGCAATGGTGAACTTGCTAGTGGAGGAGAAGGAAGAAAATTATGTATATGCAACAATTTGAAAAAATAGATCAACCACACCTTGGGCCCTTTGACCTCGTGTATAATTTCTATCTGCTAGAATGAAGACTTTGAAATGAAAGAAAAATCAGCAACAAAAATATGCACAAGCTTACAATAAGACACCGGAGTACTTGTCCACTTCAATCAAAAGCGTGAGGATTTGATTGCATGCTTCATTCCCCAGTGGAGCCGCCAAAAAAACTATTGGGTGAATATTTTGTAATCCCTTTATGGATTACAAAACATGAATTTTAGCCACAGTTTTGATGAGATAAATCTCTCCTCTCAGAAAGAGGAGGCTCCCTTCTTATTGCTTACTGGAACAAAAAGTAAACTATGCTAGACTTTACAATATATATACTATTTTAACCATGTAGGGGGTGTGTTACATTCATCATTTTCTCTTATTTCAAAAAATATGTTTACAATGTTCCATGGTGTTACTTCGTAATGCTCTACAATTCTAAGTAATAACCAAAACAGTAATTCCTAATATTCTTAATTTGGCAAAGCATAATCTAAGAATACCAGCATAATCAAACCAAAAAACACATGAAAGCATAAATTCTTTTCATTGTTTCCAATGATGAGTTCTTTAGTAAAAAAAGATGCAAATTAAAGCATAAAGTCTTTCAATCCACTCCACGAACGGATCCAAGTATCGAATGAATAATTTCAAGCACAAAGTCTTGACAATTCTTCACCAAAAGATATCAACAACACATACACAATTCCAAGTAAATCATATAGCACAAATTCCACCAAATGTAACTTAAATTCCCTCCAATCACAATTAACGAAATACTACTTATCCAATCATATAATAAGATAAATTAGTGAGAAATACGTAAGAACATTCACACTCATTCAAATTTGATCCCAACACAAAGTTTGGTATGCAAGTTGGCCTTCTTTATTGATTGAATTTAGTATCACAATTTGAACAGAAAGTATCAAAGTTGCTTTACAATTTTGGCAACACTTCGTTGAAAAAGATTAAAGGTACCTAATACAAAAGAGCTCTATCATATTTATAGATGAGAGCTAAGAGCTATTCTAGGAAAAAGTCTAACTAATTTGACTTATTCAATGACACAGTCCTTTTTGACTTAGGATTGGTGTTGTTTTTACATGTAGTTGCATCAATACAAAATGACATGTAAAAATGTCAAACGCCTATTTACATAAAAGCGTGAAAATACTAAAATTTAAACAAAGCACATTCAACTTTATCCACCATCTTTCCCCAAGAAGTCTTCATATTTTTTTAGGATCGCTTGAACTTCTTTATCATTAGGACCTGTGGTATGTCTAGAGATGGAAACAACTCATTTGATTGAGCCCTTGATGGTGTAGCACACTTCCTAATGCATTTCAAGAACAACTTTCAAATTATTCAGAGTAAGTAGAATATCCATCATTTTTTCCATTAAAGCTACTGAGAAAGCTTCGTCTTCAAATTCCTTCTAAACCTTGGATGTATATTCCTAGACAACTGCTTTGGAGGTAAGAACTTTCTAATTGCATTTCATGGCTTTCTTGCTTGGTGAAAGGAAAGAATTCAATCAAAACTTCTCAAGAGTCCGAACACAAAAGATCAAAATGGCATGGAAGAGTAGCTGCAAAAATTTCATATTTTCTAGTGTTAGAGAAAAAAAACAAGGTTTTATGCACTAGCAGGACAATTTTGAGTGTCTACATATGCTTTGGAAATTTAGATGCAAAGGTGGAGAAAAATTGAGCTCTTACATGGGGTATTACACTTCAAATGTAATGACTCAAAAATTATGAGATATTGCATGTTAGATGTAAAGGTGGAGAAATTTTGAGCTATTACATGGGATATTTAACTTTACATGCAAGGGTGCTGAATTTCTGAGCTATTGCATGAAAATATGCAAGGGCGTTGAATTTTTGAGCTACTACATGTGACTTAGGAACTTGGATGCAAAGGTGGAGAAAATCCCTGACGTTGCATGTGTACAAGCTCAGAAAAACCCCAACACTATATGTGCACAAGCTCAGAAAAACCCTGACACTGCATGTGCACAAGCTCAAAAAAACCTTGACACTGCATGTGCCAAAAATGGCTAAGGAACAAGACAGTATGCAGGGGCACTGAATTTTTGATCTCTTGCAACTTTTTAATTTTTTGTATTTTGACTTGCAGGGGTGCTAAAATTCATCGCTCCTGTAAGTGCTAAAAATTTTCTAACTCCCAAAACTGAATTTTCACAACTTGGTTTAAAATGTGAATTTCGGCGAACCAACAAAGGTTGATGCTTGAAATGGCTTTTCGAGGATGGGGGACCACGCATGAGGACCAATGCAATTTTCCTAGTTTTACATGCTTATATTTCATGCTACCTGATTCTATTATCAAATTTGAGAATTGCATTTCTGAAATAGTATATTTTACACATTCAAGATAGTTGTCTTTTTGCTTAAATCTTGAAAATTTTTTAAAAAAATTGCATGTTTCAGTTGTGGATAGTTTTAGATCTGTATACATTTGCTTTAATTTCAATATCATTCTATAGTTTAGATAGATTAGTTTACATTTTTTAGTCATTGGAAACCATAAACTACCCTAAAAACATCAAAACAAAAAGCATAAGCTAAATGAGAACACTTGGAGAAAGCATAGTTATTTAACAATGTCATATCTCTCTCTACAAGTTAACATATCCCTCAATCATTTTAGTAGTGATGACTTTGACATGTTAGATGAAGCCCTTGAGGACTTCATCTCACAAATTTCATCCACTAAAACTTGTCATGACAAAACAAAACAAAGGGAAGTAAATACAATCACACCTCAACTTGCCATTTACCCACCTTCACAACAGTTGTAAATCCAAACCACGCCTGTGCTTATCATAGGACCACCTCAAAACAAGTCTAAACCTGTTGGAAGTATCTTGAACTTTGCAAGGAAACTAACTAGTAACAATGTTTCACAACAATCTAATTTTCATAATGTTGCTCATACATACAACACAAGGAACAATAGGCAACCAAAAACCATACCTACTCCCTCAACCTATCTTGCCTAGTGCTCCTTGTTTTCCTTTACATAGTGGAAAGGAGTATGATCTTGTGGAACAACTTTGCAATACTCTTGCTAAGATTTTTTTATAGGATTTCATTCAGGCATCACCTAATTACCATAGAATTCTTTAGAGTTCTTTACAACAAGTAGTGGTCCCCCCTAGTGTGCAACCAAACAATGTTGTAGCCCTAATCCAAGGTATGAATATAGTCAATATTGATATTGTCTTTCATCAAGATGAGTTACCTCCAATGGAGATACAAAAAAATTTGAGGCCTTGATGATAGTGGTTATTATTAATAGATGTGGAATAAAAATAACTCTCATTGACAATGGTTCGGCCCTTAATGTGTGTAGAATAAACCTCTTAGATAAGATTGGAATGAATAAGACTAAGATTGAACTAGATTTCTTGTCTATCCATGGTTTTGATAATGTGGAAAACAACCTATTGGTGTGATAACATTACCTATGAAATTTGGAAAAGTTACATTGCAAACTCCTATCCATGTCATGCCTCAAGATCTCTTATATAATCCTTTTTTGGGTAGGCCATGGATCCATGAAATGAGCGGAGTCCCTTCAACCCTAAATCGATTAATGAAGTATGTTTATAAGAATAAGGTCTACATAATCAAAGCTAACCTCCAATCAGAAGGTTTCTTGCAAACTGAGAAAAATAAAGAGAGTCCTTTGAAAACATTAATACCAACCTCACAAGTAGAACCTAGGAAAGAGGAAGAAAAATAGACAAGTTTTGCAGAAATTACAAAATTATTAGATGATGATTGGGGTTCATTGGATTCCACACCTAATTTTATAGGAGAGCATAAAATCGAAACAAATAAATTAGGAAAAGAAAAAGGAACAACAGTGATGTCAACACAACACATGGTAAAACCATTGAAACAATATCCAACTCAACAATTTTAGAACAAGGCACAAGTTACACTACAAGTTATGATAAGGTTGATCATGAACAACCACCATCTTCGATAGAAATGGAAGCTCTTTATGGGAAATGATATCAACTCTTGAAGCAACTTCGTTATAGTGGAAAATGATGTGGTGTGAATAAACAAGGCATTAGTGTCCCTATAGAGTGGTGCAGGAGTACTTGTTTGATTTCTTGCCTCCATGAGGCCATTTGTAAATAGTTTCTCTATTTTGTGTATTGAGTCTTATAATAAGGTTTATAAAACCATTTTAGAGGTGTTTGAGTCTTAAGAAGTTATATTTTAAGTCATTTGTCAAATAATGTTTAAAGTTGGTCCATATTGTAAAAATTGTAAAAGTTGCTCAAGAAAGTTGTCAAGCAACTTGTCAAAAAGTGCCATTAAGGTGTTTTGTCAAAAAACTAGTCAAAAGGTAGTTGAAAATGGTTGGTTTTGGTTGGAAATATAAATACACCCTCCAAAACTCAAATTGGGGGTTGGAGACATTATTTTTGAAGTTTGATGAATGGCAACCTCAAGTTTTGTGTGCATTTTCTGATTTTTACAATGTTTCCAGGCTGAAGTTATGCTTTGTATGGACTAGTATGGACTC
>VDFB02042956.1:0-17204 GCA_007258455.2 Sequoia sempervirens
GTGAAAGTTACAATAACCTTCCTCCTCCACTTTGGGCTCTGTAAGACCCAGAGGGTGATCCCATACAATGTATTCAAGATTCTTCATGCCAATTCATCTTACACATTACAAATAATAGATTCATTCCCATAATTACTACTTGATAGATAAGAATTTTAAAGACTTGGTAGATCTTTAAGTATTTAACATTCAAAGCAAGGGAATGCAAGTTTCAACATGAAACTTCAGGAAATAAAACCTCAACTGAAAGGGAAGTTTGATAATTGTTCTTTGATCGGTGCAAGAGATCCTAGAGAATGCAAATTTAGACACACATAACAAACCAATGCCTTACCCTAGGGCATGGAGTCATATTTAACACAAATCCTTGAGTATAACATTTAATTATAACATTATAGAGCTACTACAACACTGCATTGCAATATTGTACTCCAATACTCTGAACCAAAACTACTTATCAAATCCACTCAAATTACACGAATCTATGATTCTATCAAAGTAATTTAACCAATTCTTTGAATTAGAATAAAGACAAAATCATACATTCATAGGAAACACCATGAAGATCAATTGAAATACCCTTGATCATTTTCATTGATAATTCATGTAAAGAGTACAAAAGGAGAGAAATGACTTCAAAATTATGTCATTCTTGAATTTAAATGCTAGTACTATTATACAACATTAAAATTACAGAAAATTCAAACTCAATATCCTAAAATAAGACTTGACTTCTATTTCTTTGTACTTGCATTACAAAATTTCTATGGGAGATCAATCAACAACCTTGTCAATGGCCTTAAATTCCCTTTTATAAAAACAAGGGAACAAACAAGCATCGGTCCAATTGACACTTGTTGTATATTCATTTGACTTGATTTTCAAATACACTTCAAAATATGGTTGCATTTACAAACCGTGGGGGGAATATTCCACATAAGACAAAAATCCTTTTCATTTGTTGGTGAAGATATTCTCGCCTTCCAAAAGGCCTTTTACTGAAGGAGATGGTCAGGCAACGAACCTAATATTCTTTCCAATTCCTTTTCCACGTGCCTCCAAAATTGTAGGACATAAAGCATAAAGAGAAAAAACCAAAGTAGAACTTCCACATCAACAATTGACATCAACATTTTTAAACCTAGAGGAGACAATCTTTAAACATTTCTTCATCAAAGGCCTAATCTATAAAATTTTCAAGCCATGTATTGCACTCCTTAGTTAGTCACTAAACCTCAAATAATTTTTGCACTTTAGAATTATGTGAATTGTACCTGAAATCCATAATGGTTCTAGTTTCCTTTACAAAGACATCCAAATTAATCTCCATCTTCAATAATTCATCCAAGGAATTATTCAATTGAGAATACTTTTCCTTTCCATCTTTGTAAATATATGTTGATAGTGATGGGACAATGATCCCAAATTCCTCTTTCCACTCATTAAAATCTTTCAAATCCCTTGCCTCATTTAGAATTTGAGGCATACCACTCTCTTCCATATCTTTAAACATTTTCAACTTATTCTTCAATTGTATATCCAACCTGCTTTGAAAACTATAAATTTCCCCAAGCAATCCAATTGATTTTATCAATTGTGGCACATTGGTGGGAACTTCAGGATCACCATCCATAGTTGTTATCATTTCTTTAGATGTTTCTGCCCTTGTGCTCCACCTACTCCAAGTATGTTGGAAATCTTCTTGGACTTGGAAATGCTTCTTATAGGCCTCATGAAGGTTTTTATAAACATTCCATGCATTATCTAGTTTGTGAAGAATACATGAAATTCTATGGCCTAAAATATCATCAATCATTTCAGTCACAACCTTCCCTGTTTCTTCCTTAGCTTTCTTTTTAACCTCTTTGGCCACCTATAGTTATTCCTTTAAACTTTTAATTCTGAGAGATAGATTTTCTCTATCTTGTGCAGAAAGTTAGAAAGTTTTGATGTAGGAGTAGGTGGTGGAAAAGCCTTTTGTGTTGATCTTTCTTGAGCTAAAGTTTCCCCCAACTTGTTATATTCATCTAGCGGCCTATTATGCTTCTCCAATAATCTATCATATTTCTCTTGTGGTATGTCTACGGTATCAACACTCAACATTGCCATATGTATAGTTAACTTGGCAGCTTGGGTGGGTGTTATTTCAGTATCTCTCTTCACCACTACATCTCTTGTGATCTCACTAACTAACCTTATTACTCTTGGCTTCCCAATGTTTGGTCCTATTGACCAAAGTGCAAGAGTGTGTAACTTGGGCTAAAACTAGATCCAAATATCCTATTATCATACTGCTCCTCAGAAATGAAAGCCTCAGGATCATGTCTAATTACGTCAAGGGCGAGGTCAAAAGTTAAACCCTAGCCAAGTAACAAGAGTATCCCACTGTTCTTAACCAATTTTATGCCCTCCACAAGAGTAATTGTAGAGATCTCTTGCATTATTTTCTCCTCTTCTTGCTTCTCTACTTCCGCATGCATTGAGGGATCAACCTGTTCCTTTGTACCTTCAATTCTCTTTTTGATCTCATAACCTTTTACTTGAATAACAAATTCTTTGAACTCCTTTGTTTGCACAAAGGATTCATCATCCATGAATTCTCTACAAGATTTTATTCTTGTGTCTTCACCATCAATCATATCATAACAAATAGTGGTAACAATTCTTTCAACAAGGACAAAAGGATCCAATGCATCATTCCCAATAGGGGAGGAAAATATTTGTTGTACTTCCTACTCAGTGGGAACATGCTCTACAAACTGCTCCTCCATATCATTTCCTCCTCCCTCTGCCTCAGAATAGTCAACAAGAGGGCTAACATCAAGTCTTTCCTCAATCTTCATAAGCTAAATTGAGGGGCTTTGAGTAGATGATTGAGCCAACTAGCTCCTAATTTTGGTTTCCAGCTCCTCTTTTGCAACCCTAGTAGCCTCCTCAGCTTGTTAAACTTTTTCATAAAAATTCCCCTCTTTTTAGGTATCCAACATTGCTATAGCCCTTTTGAAAGGGTCCTCAATTTGTGCATAGGGGATAACATAAAAAGGATTAATCTCAATTCTTTTTGCTTCAACATCACAAATATGAATCCATTGCTTCTTTCTCTCAACAACCTTAGAATTAGATGATAATTTTCTTATCACATCTTCAGTATATAAAAATGATGGTAAAATCTAAACTTTCCACCGTTCTTCCTTTCTTTGTCAACAAAACCTTTGGGGTCACAATTTCTAACATTGTCAACTTTCATCCTTAGATTTTCCAACATTCTAGCAAAATTTTCCAATCCTTCCTTGGAAGTAACCCTAAAATGTGAAAAGGAGAATTTCCTTGGAATAAATTATCTCTTTTTAGCACCTCTAAAGTGCTCTTTATCCATTGCATCTAACTGCCACATAATTTCCATGAAAGCAAGCCTATCAATAACATACTTAAGCAATTTGTGTGGCCTCACCAAAGCTCCATAGACCCTGAACACTATATAAGTAGAATGGAGATACCAATCTCCCAAATTGTGGTCTAATTTGGTGCCCTCCTTGAACTCAAAAGGTCTAAGGATCTCTTTGATACCTCGAGAAATTCGGTACATAAGCTTCAAACCAAGATTTCCCAAGATGGAAATCTTTAATCCATTGCAAAAGGTAGTATAATTTGACTTAGGGCATTTTTGGTCCCATATATGAGTCCACATTTGTACTAGAAATTCATTTCCCTCCTGATAAATCATTCTAAGCTTCATGAAATATTTCCAGGCCTTATGACCAATCCATGACAACATGGCATAAGCATAGAGTAGTGTGTGAAATACAATGGAGCATTGGGCTCTTTCAAATCCACTAGTTGTTTGTGAATTTCCCCAACAACATGTGAAGCATAATGAAAATCTCTATTACCATCCTTGTTTTGAATATCCATGGCCATAGTCATCATGGAAATGTGCATCTTCAAATCAGATTTTCTTCCCAACACCTGACATAGGTAGAAGTAGGTAATTTTGAAATAATCCTCAAACTCATCACACTTGAATGGTTCAAAATCCTTTGGTGTAAATCTAACTCCTTTCTTCCTTGAATCCCTTCACCAATGTCTTGGCAGCACATGGTTTTTGTAACCATACTTGTACCTTTCATATTCTTGACATAATGCACCGATTTGGATAGCCTTAGTGGCTGAAGGATTCAATCCAAAAGTGGTCACAATCTGACTCCTTGTGATATCAAGCAATGGGGTTCCCTTATCACTTTTTATAACCCTTTCCTTAGGGTCATAACACTTTGCAATCAACCAGAGCAAATCAACTTCAACAAAAACATTTGGCACCACAAGCTTTCCCAAGTCACACATCCACAAATTGTAGGATGGTTGAGGATATGTCTACCTCTTGTATACATATTTAAAAAGATCCCATTCGCTCTGAGGCACAGTGATGTCACCAACTTGTCTTGCTCGATCCTGAAGATGATCAGTTAATACATCCTCACTTGTAGCCCTTTTCGCTACCACCTTGGCTCCCAAGAAAATTTCAAGAAGATCATCCTCCATGAACCTTGAATAATATCTCTTGACCCCCTTTGAATTTGATTATGTCTCTAAAGTTGCAAGTTTCAGCTTCTCAACCTTAGTTTTAGCCTTTTTAGGCTTGGCTTTAGCCTTTGAGGGTTCACTGGCCTGACTCATATTGCGGTTTTAGTTGAACTAGGGTTTACAATTTTAAATTAAAATACTAGGCTTTTGAATTATCCAGCACTTCAACAAAATTGTGTAGGTTTTCAACTTAAAATTTTGTAACCAATCATATTAATATGTTCCTTAAAACAAGCTAGGGCCTACAAACTTTTCCTTGACACAAAAACAAAAATTGCAACAACCTTGGCTCATAAACCCTACTACTAATGCCAATTTTCCCTTGCAATTCACCCTCCATTGAAAATTCTGCACATAAAGGTAGAAATTCAACTTACTAAGGAAACCCTAGCTTCTTCTACTCTTCAAATTTTCTCGCCTTTGATTCCACCTGAGTCCTCATCTTCAAATTCTGATTGAAATGATGAAAAAATGCATAATTCAATCCTTTATGGCCTTTAGGATCAAGCAGTTATTCCATTAATGGTGAAAGATGGCTCGTGTGAGTGAACAAGTGTATTTTTTCAAATAACCATACTAGTTTAAATTTCAACTGTTAAACTATTATTATAAAACAAGATCAATGGTTGTTGCATGGCTTTTGCACGTTGCTCCTTGCTTTTTGGTACTTTGATACAAAATCGTGACGTGAACAATAGATGCGATGAATTATGGAGTTGACATGTAGCTGCCCACTACAACCTTCATTTTGGAGGCCATATCATATCGCACAAATGTCTTGGTGTTGAAAAGATGAATTAGTGATGTGAAGACTCCTCACGACGGAAGGAATATTCCAGAGCATATCCTCCATCCTTCCATCACACATCACTTCTTTCTTTATCTTCAGAAGAGTGCAATCTATGATACAAAGGATGTATGTGATGCACTGACATGGTGACACCTGTATGTGGAATATTCTTTAAAATGATCCCGCTTCTTTCCTTTTTCTATGAAGCACATCACATATCACTTTTTCTAGGATGTATGTGATGCACTGACATGGTGACACCTGTATGCGATGAAAAGGAAAAACCAATAAAGCATCACATATCACACAAAGGTTTTGGGAAAGCTTTAGCATAAAAGCAATGTGATAGAGGTATGTGATGTGAAGGAAATAATAAGGCATCGTATATTGCAATTTTGAAACTAGCGGTGCGAAGGTAAAGTGTGATGCCATAGAAGCTTGCAATGGAACAACTTAAGTATGCCAATTGTGTACATGTGTTATAAGTTGTTTTAATGAAGGGGTCCTCTAGGTAACATGAGTAAATAGGGCTTAATAAAACCTAAATCATAGGCCAAACTTAGGATAAATGAGAGAAATATTTCGAGACATCGACCATAGGATATATTAAAACCACAGACCATGATAAAAATATTTTCATGCAAAGGGACAAAACAGTAATCCTAGTCACAAGGGGTCGTTCAACATATGGATTTATTGACTCGATTGTTAACTTAGATGATTAGAGACTGACTGCAACAAGTCAATGACAAAATAAATCAAAAGCACCTAATGCAAAATTTATTAAGGTTTTTCTTTGAAAGGTTGATAAACCCTAAACATTGTAGCATAAACCTTAACCATGGAAAGACCAATAAAACTCAAATAATAATGGAATGAATATAGGGGAACACAAAATTTTTGAAGGGTTCCACCAAAATTCCCTCAACACTAAAGAACTAGTTAATATATATAGAAAAACCAAAGAAAACAACAACAATCAATCTAACGATAAACCCCATTTTTGGGATAAAAACAAAAATATAGTCAATGATGGTATAACTGATGCCAAACATGTTCAAAATGTCTAAACACAATTATCTTTCGAAAACAATCCAAATGTTCAAGTTGTCCAAAACAATGTCACTATTTCACAAGGACAACCTAAGAAAAGCAATCCACCCAAATTTAAATATACTCCATTGGGAGAACCCATGGAGGTAGTTTTTTTTTAAATTGGTTCAAGAAATTTTAGTTAAATATTCCATGGCAAGACCTTCTAACAAAATCCAACCTAAACCCATGGTATAAAGATAATGAATATTGTGAATACCATAGGGTCAAAGGTCATGACATTGAAAAATGTATGAAACTTAATAATTACATTCAAGATCTCATTAATCAAGGTGAGATAGAAGTTTAAGGCCACCCATAAAACTCCTTGAATGATCAAATAGTTATGTCTAAGGATCCTTTTCCTAGGAATGGTGAAGGAAGAACCTTAACTTACAACAAGGGTACCACCCATAATTTCACTAATAATGTCCATAGTTCCCCATTTTATGATTTTATAGTAGGTAGAGTGGAAGAATATCACTCTCACATAGTCACTGTGACCATCAAAAGCTCAAATTATGTAGTAACTAGGTACTTAGGTTGGGTAACCATCTAAGGGGATTATTCCTCATCAACCCAACCATCTATCCAATACAACCTTTTACATCATCTTGAAAAAAAACTACCTAAATCTCCATTTTAGAACTCCTCAAAACCTTCCCCATCCATAAAAAAATAAAATCTTGAGTGAGCTTTACAAGAGTTATGTGTCCCTAATGTAATTAATGTTGAAAAATTCCAAGTCATGATAGGGGATTTATCCTTACAAAATAACCTATTATTCACCAAAAAAGACCTTCCAACTTCTAAATCATCCCATATTAACCTCCTTCACATCAAAGCCATCATCCAAAAACACATTAATTGAGCAAGTCCTTATAGATGGTGGACCAGGCTTAAACTTATGTACCTTAAAATTAATAAAGCATTTTGGATAATCTAAAGGAGCTATGGATCCTCAAAGGTGAATAATGAACAAAACATATGACAATGCGGAATAAAAATCAGAAGGAATCATCAAGTTCTCTATAAAAAAATGGGCTTGTCACCATGAAGACCTTGTTCCAATTCCTAAACCTTAATCTCCCATATCTTCTCCTTGGCCGGCCATGGATACATACCATGCAAGTCACCCCTTCCACATATCGCCAATTCCTCAAATTCCCACACAATGGCATACAATTCACCATTATTGTTGATCCGCAACCCTTCCAACATTAAAAATTATTGGAAGGAAGCTATACTAATTTTTACCATTGTTCACCCAATGCCATTGCATTTCCATCATCATCCTACATTTATCTATCTGCACTCACATCCACCTCAACCTCTCACACTCTCATTCCCGAGATCAATGCTAGGATTGTTAGCACAAGATGTGGGGAGTATGAGCTACAATACACCTTTTATGTGGGAAATATTCCACAATCCCCAAAATCATATGGTCAACCTCAACTCTTCAAATTAATAGTTGTAGTATCCTTCAAAAGTGGTCCAACTATGTTTCAACTTTGGGGATTTTTAGACAAATAAATTATTGAAGGTGATATAACATCACGGCTCTATAAAGATGATGGAGAAAAAACACCTTCTCTACCTTTAGATTTGTATGTAAAAGGTCTCCATATTTATAAAAACATGAGTTATAAGGGTAAAGGACGTGGATTAGATGAACAAGGAATTATACAACCTATACTTTAGAAGAACAATTATAGTCACCAAGGTCTTGGGTATGGATCCTATAAAATTGTGCCCTCAAAACTTAAACTTATCCTCATTGAAGTAGCTAAATATTTTCCTAATATCAATAGAACCAATAGAGGAACCCACAAAGACTCCTTTGAGCATATTGTTGGCCTATTTCAAGACCTAAACATCTGCATTATCTCCACCACATCCACCCCCATCGACCTCCCCCTTGTTTACCCTATATTAATCAATTGGGACCAACAAGGCTCACCACCTTTGGATACACTCCAAAATGATAAAGAAATCATTGAACTTATGAGACTTTATAAACATCTATCGATAGGAGACCACAAAGTAGGATTTGACATTGAAATTAATTGCTACCTAATGTGGGAAGGGGTGAATTTCCTTGGTCATAAAAATGACAAATAAAAAAATCATTGAACTTATGAGACTTTATAAACATCTATCGATAGGAGACCACAAAGTAGGATTTGACATTGAAATTAATTGCTACCTAATGTGGGAAGGGGTGAATTTCCTTGGTCATAAAAATGACAAATAAAAAAAGAAACAAAAAGCCCCGAGTGAAAACCTTAGTGAGGTGCTATCAAACATAGAAAAAGTAAAAAGAAAGGATGTATCCCCTAGTGAAAACCTCATTGAGTCACAATTAAAAGTAAAAATAAAGGATGTATCCCCTAATGAAAACCTCTCTAAGGTGCTAGAGGATGAGGAATTTGACCTTCCCCTAGTAGTACCTTATTATCAAGAAAAATATGTACTATTAGTGGAAGAATAAAAAGAGATCAAATTGGGCATTGAAGAAGAACCAAAGATTACCTTCATGGTAGCTTCACTCACATTTGAAGAAAAGCACAATTTTGCATCTTTTCTCAAAAAGGTATCCAAATTTTTTGTATATTCCTATGCAAATATGTTAGGTCTTGATCCATCACTATTAGTACATCATCTAGTAGTATATCCTAATGCCAAACCAATCAAATAGAAGTTGAGAAAAATGTACCCATAGATTGCTCTCTTGCTAAAATAAAAAACTTCAAAAACTTCTACAAGCTGGATTCATACATCACATTGATTATCTTGAGTGGCTATATAATATTATTCATGTTGTAAAGGTCGCCGAGACATACACATTTGGAAAAAATTTAGAGATCTTAACAAAGCATGTCCAAAAGATGATTTCCCACTACCAAATATTGATATCATAGTTAACCTCAATAAATTCAAAACATGTGAAATGCTGGTCACCACAGATGGACTTCTTATGCTCTCAATAAAAAATTCAAATAAGAAGGCCAAATATGTATCTTTATCACTACTCTTGAGTACCTTTTAAGCACCGTAGTGGATGTAAATTGGTTCCTCAAAATGAGCCAATATATCAAAAGAGCTATAACAATCATATTTCTATTTATTCTCCTTTACATATAGTGGAAGACTTATAAAGCCATGATGGAAGCCTAGGGGAAAAATTAAAATGTAAGGTGGGGTGGACAGAGACCAATTCCTTTAGTGGTTGAGCTTCGATCTCCGGCCCAAATACTCTCACATGTATTTGAACCTGAAGCAAAGATAATTTTGAACCCTACTTCATTTGATTTTTTAAGGTTTTATTGTCTCTTTGGAAAGAATTGAAGTGGAATCGCTTTAAATCAAAAAGAAATACTGTAAAAGCGAACCTTGCTATGTTCCTTTCTGGTGGAGGGGTATTTCATGATTTTTCATTGAATAGAGATATGGAAATACATAATCTTGATTTTGAAGGTAGTTTTTCAGAAAATATGAGAATTTATGTACTGAGGATCGATCGGATTTCAATTTACTGATCAATTTGGAGATTCTGAAGAAGGTATGAGGGGAGGTGTGATGGAAATTTCATTCCAAAACATGGGGAGCGTTGAACTTGATTGTCCCAAAACCCCTCTTTATTTCGACATCACGTTGGTTTGGTCCCTGGGCGGCTGGTGGGCGGGCGGGTACGTCAACGCGGAGCTGAGGCACGAAATAAGAACCCGGTGTTAATTCGCGCTGGCCCTAAAAGCCAAAACCAGACCTTTTTGGCGATTTTGGTTGAATCATGAACCTTATTGTTGGAGGCATCAACAATAACTTAGTTATTAAACTATCTAAAGAAGATTGAAAACATGGATAACCATTGCTGGCCCAAAATAGTTGCGAAGGAGGAATTAGGCCATAGGAAGAAAACATGGATGAAGCAAAAGAACAAATGGTTGAGCAAATGGGACATCACTTTGCATGAGTGTCCTAACACCAATGAAGAAATTAAAAAAAATATGAGGTGAAAAAATTCAACACTACCATGTGAACAAATTAGATTAGTTGAAAGAAAGATTACTATGTCAAAGAATTTAACCCAACCTAAGAACATAGTGGAAAAACATATTTAGAAGCAATTATTAAGGTTGCTAATTGTATAGTTGAGGATTGGATCACATCATTTTAGGTATTGTAAACAGAATGACACTTTATCATGGAGTGCACAACTTATAAGGATATTCACATTTAGTATGAAAACAACTTGAAAGTTGGCAACCTACACAAGCTATTTGAGGAAACAAATATTAGCAAGATGGCTAGCTTCTTGGTCAAGATCCATGGTAGGAGATCCAACATTGAAAGGAGATCAAAGATAACTTAGGGTTGTGGTTCTCAGTCACTTAGACTATTTGGTCTCGTGGATGTCATTAAAATCTTTCATTCTTTCACACATATGCAAATCTAAAATACAAAAAAAATGTGTTTGGTGTAAAGTCTCACCTTAGCTATCACTTGAGTGGCAAGCAAAAACACTTTCTAAGAAAATTTAAAAAACTTCCTCATTTGTTTTATTGAGGCTATATAACCAACAAAAGACCATTTATAAAATATTCCCTTTCATAAAGAATTGGAGCAATAAAAAATTTAAAAAATTCTCTAATTATTTATAGACTATTCCATTAATGATAATAGACCCTACAATCCATAAAGATTATTAGTTCCTGCCAAGACAGGAATACTAATGTCGTTCATCCAATTCATTAGTTGTCAACAAATGAACCAATGAGATGATAGAATTAAAATTGTTTGACCAAATTTTCATATATATATATATATAAACTAATTATCTATCATTCTATTGGATAATAATTGTGAATAGTAATATTAGTGTGATGTAAGCTATGTAATCTTTTAACTATTTAACTTTGACTATCAAAAAGTTAATAGTGCAAATGTATTTTCATGTCATTTTCAAATTCTATTTATTGTTCTATTTGATAAATGTCATTATTTTTTATTTAAAAGATTGTGGGCCAATGAATATAAATAATTTAATCATATTTGAGACCATTTTAATTTATTGAAAAGGTGAAATAGAAAAAATAAATTATGATTAAAATAATTAATAATAATATAAATAAAATTTATATCTATTAATTTAAAATATTTGTTTATGAATTATAAGGAGATCATTACATAAAGAACCAGAGAATAGACATTAGTATCACATCATAGAGACCCTGTACAAACTGACCAAGATACAAACTCAACAACAAACCAAATACACAAGACCATCCCTGCCCATGAAGACACAGAATATACAAAACATAAGAAGTAGAACAACCAGTCCTCGAAGATAATTACAAAGACCCAACACTCAGTGCTAACAAAGAAGTAACAGTTACAATATCAGGATCATGATAAGATCCAGCCCAAGAGCAACCGATAACCAAAAAGAAACAAAAAGATAAATCTATCAAGTCCCTAAGAAGAATGAACAATATTGTCAGAGTCACCAAGCAAGACCAAAGCCTCATCAACAACCACATCTTCCACTGAAGGACCATGAACATAATCCTTCTACCCTTCCATCAACACAATGACCACTTCCTTGTTCTTGTTTTTGTCTGGGTTCTTCTATTCAACATTTAGTTCTTCCTTAAAGGCCTACAAAGCCTTTAAGAAAAGCTCTGCACCAGGGTGACCATCATGCCACATGTGCCCATACTATGCATCCATAATGCCAATGGTGGTTTCTTTGTTTTCCAAATACTTCTAGAACTTATCCTTTGGGAGCTCTTCATTCCAAGCTTTCCAAATTTCCCAAAGAATCTCAGTTGAAAGAACATGCCAAAATAAAGAACCAGTTTTACTCATATTATTCTTTTGAGAAAATAGGATATATTCAGGGAAAAAGTCCTCATTCTTTCCCCAAATGTTATTAGAAATGCAAAACATATTCCAAACTTCCTTAGCAAAGATGCAATAAAAAAAACTATGAGTTATTGATTTAGGTTTCCTACATAAAGAGCAAATATCAATATCATCCATCTTAGATTTAAAGGAAAGTTTCTGCAAGACCAAAAGCCATCTGAAGCATGCCTTCTTGGCCTCTAACTCTTTCTGCCAATTTTTCATAAAAAAATTATGCCATTGTTCTTTGTTAAGATTCATTTGCCAAGACTTATTCATGTGCTTTGTTAAGTCAAGCTAACCAGTTAACATTACATAAATTTCCTTAACCTTAGAATTCATTATACTATTACCATTTTTCCAATGAAACTCTTGAAATTGGAGCGGATCATTTTTGGGTTCAATTGGGAATTTGAAATGCCCACATGCCTCTCTAAGCATTGAATATGTTCTCCAATTTCTTTGAGGGATATTATACTATGAGCTAAGATCATTCCAATCCTTCAACCTTCCATCCTTCAGAATATCACTAAAGCATTGAATCCCTTTTAGGGCCCAACCTTTAGTAGAGCAACCCTGAATGAGAGCTAGAGGTTTTCCTTTATGTTTCGGATTCCACCAGATAGATCTATTGGAGTAGATAACCCTATTATCTCCCTTGGTGAAGTGGCAATTGGACAGGTTCTTTTTTATGATTTCCCAAGCCTTCCAAGTAGTTTTAAAGACATTGGATCCTGCAGGTGACATAGGCCAATCACAACTAAGGACATCAATGAAAGGGAGAAGCTTCCAGGATTTTGCATGTTTAGGAACATCATTGGATATGTTATTTCTGATTAGTACTTTCTAGGGTTCCTCCCCATCCAAAGCACCAATTACCCATTTTGTAGCCAAGGCAATGCCTTGAATTCTTAGATCTTTCAAACCTAGGCCACCTTTTCCTTTAGAGATGGTGCACCATTCCCACTTAACATAGTGTCTTTTCTTTTTCCCTTTGCCATCGAACCAAAGAATCTCCCTTATTCTTTTTTGAATGGCATTAATTTGATAGGAGCAAAAAAACCATACCGAGACAAAATAAATGTTGTATGAGGACAATTTTTTTTGGAAAGTCTAGAATCTCCCAGCAAATGAAAGATACTACTTATTCCATTTTGACAATTTATTTTCAATCCTGTCTCTAATCCAACACCACATTTCTTTTAGATTAGGCTCAACAACAAATGGGATACCAAGGTATCTCGCTAACTTTTGTGGCCTCCCCCACTGAATGCCATAATTGTTAACCAAGTTAGGAGGCTTATCCTTCCACCCCAAGAGGCAAGATTTTGAGGGGGCCACTTTTTCCCCTGAAGCAAAAAAAAATGTATTTAACTTATCCATCAAAACTGCAAAGTTTGCATCATCAAGATGCAAAAGAGTAGAAGTATCATCAGCAAATTGCAGATTAATGAGTTCATTATTATCAGGTAGTCGAATACCTCTTACCCTTGGTACCGCCGAATTTTCCCTAATGATATAGTGAAGAGCATCATAAGCAATGACAAAAAGAGCTGGTGCAAGAGGGAACCCTTGTCTTATTGATCTTCCAAGAATGATATCATGTGAAAGAACTCCATTGACCTCAACCTGAGCGAAGGCATCTTGGAAGAGTGTTTTGACCATGGAGAAAAATACTTTTGGGAACCCAAACGCCTCCAACATCAAAAGAACAAAATCCCATTCAATCCTATCATAGGCTTTTTCAAAATCTAGCAGAAGCATTGTAAAATCCTACCCTGAGAGCTTGGCCCAATTCATGGCTTCCCAACTTGTTACAAGATTTTCTAGAATATACCTCCCCTTAATGAATCCTGCTTGGGTAGAATTAATGATGATAGGAAGGATGCCAACCAATTTGTCAGCAAGAATCTTAGCAAAAATTTTATAGGAAACATTCAGGAGAGTAATGGGCATCCAATTCTTGACAAGGGTCCTATCCCCATCTTTAGGGATCAATTTAATGATTCCCTTATTGATATTTTTTCCAAGGGTGCCTTTCTCAATAAACTCTTTATATACAAGGTAAAGATCTTCACATGTCCAATCTATGAAGGATTTGTAAAACTTTGCAGGGAGCCCATCAGGACCTAGAGACTTGTCATTTTTGAGGGAGAGGATGGCTCTCTTTATGTCCTCCTTAGAGATTTCTCTATCTAGCTCAACAACCATTTCATCACTAATCCTTTTAGGCATAATCTTCTTAATGTATTCCCTAGCTTGAAGACAGACCTCATTACCCCCTTTAGAGGTAAAGAGATTCTGATAAAAGAGAAAGAACTGCTCTCTTATCTCGTCCTGATCCACCAGAGTATTGCCTTCTGCATTTATCTGCTCAATTTGCTCCCTTGCATGTTTCTCCTTAAGATACCTGAAAAAGAACTTAGTCCCCTTATCCCCATTTTCAAGCCAATTCAACTTGGCCCTGACTTTCAGCCCCTAGATCTTCTTGGTTTGAAATCTTCTGAGAGAGTCTCTGGCCAAAGTGAGCTTATCAATCAGGGAATTATTATTTGGGCAGTTATAGACTTCAGATTTAGCATGATAAAGTTTATCCTATAATAGAGCCTCTTTCTTCCTCCTATCTTTGGCCTTCTTTTTCCCAATAGTCTAAAACAAGATTTTCCATCCTTGGACATTTAGATCCCACCTCTCAATGGGGGATAGAGATTTATGCATCCATTTATTGATTGACCTAAGGGAGGAAATGGAATTTCTGTAATCGCCATCTTGGAGAAGACTAGTATTAAGGCAAAACCCAACTTTGGGAGCCACCCTTGAGAATGGCCCATTTTTGAGCAAAAATTTAGCTCTTATTGGATGGTGATCAAAAAGAGAATAAGGGGTGACCTCCACCTTACATCCCTCCCTAATAAGAATAGTTGTGAGGAAGGCTTTGTTGATATAAAATCTATCAAGCCAACAGAAGACTCTCCTTCCACCCTTCTAGTAATTAGACCAAGTGTACCAAATCCCTTTGAAATCACTTTTTTGACCTTCAATAGGGTCTTCAATATTCAACTTAGATTTTAGCTTCCGCCAATAAAACCTCTCAGCATCCTTCCAATCATGAGCGAGCCCCCCACACTTATCCTCCTCTCTTTCAACAAAGTTAAAATCACCCCCTATGATCCAAGGGATGTCTTGAAGATTGAACATCCATTTCCACAAAAAGCACTCTGTATTTATATTCATTAGGAGCATAGACTGAGCATATGCCAAACCAATTATCATTTCTTTTCAAGATTTCCCATACAACCCTATTATAGGGAGAGATTCCAAAATTTACCACATATTGAGACCATGAGTTGGCCATCAGGATTACAGCTCCACCCTTACCTTTTTCATGGAAGTGGCAAGGCTGGGAAGCATCGTGCAAGATTATTTGCCGGGCCTAGTTTCATAGAAAATAAATCCAATAGATTTACTTCTTGCGAGGACAAAGTCTTGCTCCTTTTGAACAAACAAGTCATATTTGGGTTAGGGTCTCAGACCCTAACATTCTCAAAAGAGCAATTAATTTGCATTCTCTTATTCCATCATTTGAAGAAGCCCCATGCGCCAAAGCTATCAAAACATTGGGTATCGCGTCTCTGCTTCTAATGGCATGGGATGGGAGGGAGTCATTTAACATGGATTTCTTTCTTTTATCCTTCAATGGAGTGACTTATGTCCTTCTTCCTGACCAGCGGCGACTCGAACAAACCTTTTCGGCAGCACCGAAGGAATCTCTAGACTCCTTTTATCTAATGGTCTCCCTAGTGCAGATTATCCCTACATGATCTGCAGAATCCATGCTAGATTGAGAGGCAAACCCATCCGAATTGAGCACTCCATCAAGGGAGGAAGGTGCTATCAATGCATTAATAGGAAATTGGGTTTCATCTACCTTTAGATTGACATTTACAATAGAGTTAGAACTGCAATTCAATTGTGGTCTAGGATGCACCTCAGTCAGAGCATGTTGGGCATAATTCATCTTATTTTCTTCCTTGTCATGGTTCAAGGTTTTTAGTTTCTCATTTCTTTCAAGAGGGCATTCTCCTTGTTCTCCAAAGCATAAACCACTTTCATGTTCATGAGGGCAAACATATCAGGTTTCTTTATTTTCATCATCAATGCTCAATTCTCTAAAACATTTATCATTGAAAGAATAAATTTCTTTGAAAGTGATATTATTAGTTTCTTTTGGTCACTTCATTTGTCTAAGTTTCAGAATTTCCAATTGTTGTGCATTTAGCTTTCCATTAGAAGGAGGTTCTCTTAATTCCTTGAGTCGGGGAGGTGAGAAACAATCATCTCCACTGTACTCAACCAACCCCTCCATTTTATTATTTGTCAGATTTGTATTAGTTTCTTGCAATAATGTTGCTCCTTTATTATTAATCCTGGTGGCATCTTCATTATTTGTGTTTTCTTCATTATTTATAGTATGGGTTCTCGGGGTGAGCCCGCATTCCTCAGACTTCCCCGAAATAATTTATGCCTTCTCAGTCTCCGGCGGGGATCACATTTTGGAAGTGTTACCGCCATAGGATGAGGATTTACTATTCTTATTCTTTATTAGAGGGAAATTCCTTCTAATGTGCCCCTCCCGATGACATAGATAGCAAGCATTCAGGCCACCAAGGATTTCCAAATAATAGGAAACGGTTCCAGACTTAAGTTTAATTTGAAGGATCTGTGGGAGGTCCAGTCCCGGGGGTTAAGGATACCAAAACCCTCGCATCCGAATGAGGGAGAGGAGACTTAGTCTCTTTTGTTTTCAACACTTTGCCATAGGGTTCAAGCAATA
>VDFB02042957.1:0-15405 GCA_007258455.2 Sequoia sempervirens
ACCTCATTCATCAATCTCATGAAAGTGCTTGGTCCATTGATCAATCCAAAAGGCATCACTAGCCACTCATATAATCCTTCATTAGTCTTAAATGTGGTCTTCCATTCATCTCCTTCTTGATTCTGATCTAATGATATCCACTCTTGAGATCAATCTTTATAAAATACTCTGCTCCACTCAAATATTCCATAATGTCATCCATCTTGGCAATGGGAATCTATACTTGACAGTCATCTTATTGATTTCTCTTGAGTCTATAGACATTCTCCATTCTCCATCTTTCTTTGGTGCAAGTACAATAGGTACTGCACATGGGCTCAAACTTTCTCTGATTAATCCTTTCCTCAAAAACTCTTGTATCTAGTGGTTCAACTCTAAATTCTTTGTTAGTGTCATTCTATGTGCTACTTTATTTGGAAAACTAGCTCTCGGTATAAGATATATATGATGAATAATACTTTGAATAGGGGTAAACCTTATGGTACATTCTCTGACATGATATATTCATACTTTTTCAAAAACTCTACTACTTATTAATGCTTTGTAGTGTGTTTCTCTATCTCTGGATTACCACCTTTCTTTAGAATTAGTGCATAACAAATGTTTTCATGTCTCAATCCATCAATAAATTTCCTTCCATATACCAAACATAGTTTAGCAATGTCACAAAATTCAGTTTTCTCCCCTTCCTCCAAAGGTATCAACTTTATTCTCTTTCCATTTGATCTCACAGTATAAGTATTCCTTCTTCCATCATGAATTGATTTCTTATCATATTGCCATGGTCTTCCTAAGAGTAAATGGAATGCATCCATAGTCGTAATATCACACAATACTTCATCCCTATATGATTCAATATGAAATTTTACCAAACATTGTTCATTCACCAATATCTTATCCCCATCTTGAATCCATGTTATCCTATAAGGGTTCAGGTGTTTCAATATCTTCAAATTTAACTTTGTTACCATCTCCTCTAAAACTAGATTGTCAGTGCTACTGCTATCAATGATAACTTTACATACATTTCCTTTAGACTTACATCTGGTTTTGAATAGACTTTTCCTTTGCGGTGATTCTTCAATAACTTCTTCATGCATTAAAGCTCTCCTCATTGCCAATTATTCACCTTTCTCCAGTTTCCCAACTAAATTAGGGGATCCAACATGTTCTTCATCCACATAGGTTGTTCTCCTGGTATGCTCAAGTTTCCTTCTGATACTTCCTTGATGAAACTCAAATGCTCTATTTCCTTCACCTTCACACTTGAAACAGGTTCCTCTGAATGGTCTTCTCTTATATATTCCTTCATCTCTCTAGTA
Source organism: Sequoia sempervirens (assembly GCA_007258455.2). Classification (NCBI taxonomy): domain Eukaryota; kingdom Viridiplantae; phylum Streptophyta; class Pinopsida; order Cupressales; family Cupressaceae; genus Sequoia; species Sequoia sempervirens. Next base: position 1,323 of record VDFB02042957.1, read on the forward strand.
TCCATCACTACAGTAAGAATTATGACCTACTCTATTAATATGGTATAAATTTATGTATTTTCTCCCTCTGTGGTATGGCTTAGCATCCTTTTCTTCACTTCGATAGGGTTTTGGATCTTTTTTCTACTCCACATATGGTCTTCTTTCTTTGGACTGGGGTCCATTCTTATGAAAACTTCCTCTTGCACTTCTTTGCCTCTATTCAAACTTCTTGTTCAACTTCTCTTCAACCTTTGATGCAAACTAGTATGCTTCTTCAATAGATGTCATCTTTACTAAGCTCAATTCTGCTTGGATGTTTTTTCTCAATCCATTGATATATCTAGCAACCTTCTATTTTCTTGCTTCACTATGACCAGTTCTAATTATCATCTTGTAGAATTCTTTAGTGTACTCTTTCACAGATCTTTCTTTTTGTCTTAGATTCTGCAATCTCTTCATCAATTCAAGTTCATAATCTTCTGGTATGAATTGGTTCTTCAATTTTGTCATCATTTTATCCCACTTGATGATTCTTTCTTTCCTCTTTTGTTTCGCTCCAATTGAACTTCTTTCCACCATAATGCAACATGACCTTTTAATTTTATTTTTGCAAATATAACTCTTTCTGGATCTTCAATTTCTTCATATTTAAAGTATTCTTCCATTTCATTGATCCAATTAATCAACTCTTTCAGATTCAAATTTCCTGTGTAATTTTGAATTTCAACTCTAGGTCGCTTGCCAATATTTGAGATCATTTTCAACATCTTGACTTGATCTAATTCTTATTCTTCTTCATCTAGGGTTTTGATAATTTGATTTGCATGTTCTACTTCATCATCACTTTCATCATTCTTCCTAGGGTTTAGGCCTCGTCTTCGATCTTCTTCAACAACATCTAACCTAACTCACATCTTCCACATCATTTTTATCATCTCATCTATTCTTCTAGCAACATTCACCATAGCATGCAATCTCCTTGGCTGCATATCTCCCCTTGAATCAGTGTAACTACCTCAGTTCGACAATATGGCTACAAGGGTTTCAACTGCCTCACAATTGGCAATCGGTTGAAAACAAATGTAGTCTTCCTTAGTTCAGTGATATTTTCACCTCAAGGAATGCCTTCAAGAATTGAAACTCACTCTAATACTACTTGGTGCAGTCACAGTAGGAGGGTTCCTGAAGGAACAGTCCAAACTGTGCAGTAATGAATCAACATAGCAGAAACAACACAAAAAATTGGTATGAAAACATGAATTCTCATTAATATGGAATGCTTACATCCAACATTGGCCACAAGGAAAATTACAAGGGCTCACAGGCCTTTCCATAAGGGCTTCAATAGTACAATTGGCCAACAGGCCTTATTACATGCCCCTGAAGGGTTTTGTGCAAAATAAAATGAGTCTAAAACATCTATCTTAGAACTACTTACTGAATGCTTATCCTAAATGATTACAAATGCTTATAAATATGCTCCTCAAGATCCAAAATATGTATGCATTGACCACAAGGGTTAATAACCTGATGAATGATCATGTATAAATGTCAGCCTCAAGATATGAAGAATTGCTCCACGCGCAATGAATTAACTTGAGAATCTTCGAGATGGGCCCCAATGACCCTGAGATGCCTGTATGATGTCCAATTAGGCTCCTCACAATCTAGAATAGGTCTGCACTAGAAATATGGACCAAGTCATCCCCAAATGCTCAGACCAATAACATAGTGAAATTCTAAGAGCAATAACTTTCAATAAACAATTGAAAATGATGTGAAATTTGGATATGTGATACATGTTGATGTGTAGATGCTATATCCTTCTCCATGAGCTGAGAAAAAAAATGTGGTAAAATGTGAAATGAACTACTAAGACTGCTACTAAATGCAATGTAAGAAAAGAATTCTTTTTGGTTGACACGGTATTTCTTTACAACTAGGGATGCTCCTGTATCAGTATGTATGAGTTTTGAATGTCCATGAAGTTTAGTGGTACTTTATATTTAATTTATGGTTCTTGATAATGAGAATTCCTTAGGAAATAAGAATAACATTTGTAGCAAAAGATATATGTCAACCCGTAGCATAAGGACTATAGTTCATTGCAAAGGAGTCATCTATCTGCAATGTGACCACTTTCTTGAAGGAAGATGGAGTTGATCATTTAATGATCAATTTGTGAATCATCGAGAATTATTTGTATCTTGCAATATGACAACTAGGAGAAGTCTATTCTTAATCAGACTATGAATTATGACAGAGATTTTTTGTTGAGCACGTGTTCTATTATAAATGGTTAAGTTTGTTGGGCATAGAATCCTTTTTTTATTTCCATACTCCTATTTCAATAGTTGTTACTTTTTATTTTAAAGACTCGGTCCTCTTCCTATTATTGAGGAAGATTTGGTATACATTCTTTAGTTTGTTTTCCATTCATGAATAGAAGACCCTATATAATGGGATACCCTATCGAGGAGGAGATCTAGTAGTGCTAGAATGGTAAAAGATAATATGTGTGTTATTAAACAAGATTTCCAATAGATTTCTTGTTAGATTTTGAGTAATAGTTGTGTGTTTAAAATACAATAACAGAGAATTGATTTGATAATATGTTTTGTTGAGTGAGTGATTGAAAAAATATTGTGGAAGCAGCAACTCAAGTGAGGGCCACTTGAGGTACTGTTGAACCACTTAGATTATGCATTATGAGTTTCATTGATAGCTTCCAGTTTATAGGATTGTGAATGAATGTATTACAATTCTTGAATTAGAGTAGATTGATGTTCCATTTCATGCTCTAAAGGTTAAACTAGGTTAGGACACGCTGTAGTATAAAAAAATTAGTCAGTTATAGTCTTAAGCATTAGGTACCCATAGAAAAGGAAGCAATTTATATTCCTTTTCTATGTTGTGAGAATTAGCATTTTATTTTGATTTAAAGCTTTTAATATATTTGCATGTGTTTATTTTCCTATTCTCATTCAATGTAGGATGTATAGAATCTATGAATGTGTATTTATTGTCAGCACTATCTAAAGCTTATGATTCCCTAGTTGATGATTTAATGTAGCCCTCCTGTGAATGATGAATTGCTTAGTTTAGGGATTCTGAAGTCCATTGAGTTGTGTGCATAACCATTAACACCAAGTTAATTAGGCATTAGAGATGTCTCCACAGCCTCATCCATCTTGTTCCTATGTTGAAGTATCTCAAATTGATGAGTCAATGTTGGTTATACTTCATCTAAAGTGGACCATAAACCCTTAGACATGATCAATCTAGTCATATGAGCTTTTAGATATGATAGTTATGTGGCATAAGACGTTCAACTAATGAAGTATTTACCATGGTGTTTATGGTTTCCAAAATAGAGTACTCAAAATGTTTGTTGGTCTTTGATGTATATAGATACTGAAAGAGAAAAATTTACCCCCCCCATAACAAGAAAAACCAAACTCTAATGTAATATTGAGAGCAAAAAAATTTGAAATAAAGAAAAACACATCAAATTAATCTATGTACACAGTCTATTGATTTTTTTGGAAAATAGACTATAGATATGTGTAGAGCACTAAAACAAGCTTGAGACCATATTTTCAATGGTATTTCATTTGCAAAAATGAATAATTGAGGGAAAATTTATAGTTGATTCCATAAAACTTGCACAATTTTTCCTTCAAGGCATGTTAGGGCTAAAAAAGGTTGGCCCTTGGTCGCCTAGGTGCAGGAGTTGGAGTTTTAAGTTGTGGTCACCTTGGTGACCTAGCACGGGCACTTAAGGCCCATGGAAGCTGTTAGGGAACTCTTGGTCACTGATGTGACCACCACTTGCTAGAAAGGGGCTCACAAGTTCTCTAGCGAAGCTCAGGTCACCTGCATGACCTGTCATGGGATATTGGAGGGCGAAGAGGGCTATAGAGCACCGCCAATGAAGCACCTGAGTGGCAAGAGCATCAGTGGCTAGATGCTAGGGGTAGTGTGCCCATAATTTTTTGTGAATTTTAAAGGTACATGGGTTGTATGACCTTTGTACTAAAAAAAATTGTCTCAAAATCTCCTATCAATGAATATAGATGCATTTATAATCAAAATTTTATTTTTTCAACCTCTTGAACACAATGGTGAGGTTCTTTTTCTTCGGAACACACCAAAAAATTTCCAAATCCAAAAACTACAAAAAAGTATGAAGATTCCAAATTTGATGCTCTTGTAACCCTAGTTGAAGAAAACCCTCAAAATTTCAGTAGGGTTTGTTGAATCCACACTCTGATACCATGTTGAAATTGTGAAACACACACAAAGTAGGATCAAATAGCAAACGAGAACACCTGCCATGCACAAGAGTTGCAAACAATTTATAATTTCCTCAAAGAAAAACTTACATAATAGAATAGTACAATGAAGGAGAATACTTGTAAAAGCAAACCCTAAATGAGAAATGGATTAGATCATGACAAGTGTCAAAATTCTATTTGATGAGACATATTAATAATAATAACTCAATCTAATAACATAATTTAGATCCTTAGATCCTTGATTTTCTCCCCTAGTTGTTTTTCTTTCCTCATTAGAGGTTTTCACATAATAATGGTATTTTACCTTTTTGAATAAAGTTATTTATTTATCAAAAAGGGGTATTTGAATTATTACTCATAAGGGTTAGATATAATGTAAATAAGGGTTGCATATCATGTGAAAAATTTCCATGTTCAATGATAATTAGTTGTGTATACACCTAAAAAAAGTCTGGAGAATATAATTAATTAAATATGACTTATTTGATTAATTAACCTTAAAATTCATCTACTTAATAAATAAATAAAAATATTTATTTATATAGTTCACTTTTAATTCTTTTATTTTTATCATATTATTTCCTCTTAATTAAATAAACAAGTTTAACTACTTTGGTGTTTAATTATCATCTCTTCTATATTTATTTAATAAACAAATTTCTATAGTTTTTTTTATTAAATTAATTATTCTCTTTTGCTAATTTGAACAAATCAAAATATTCAAATAAAGGCAATTTCCTCTATTCACTCACCAATAAAATTAGATATTTTATATCTAATTAATTCAACTGGAATTCACGGGAAAGTTGTGGAGACAAATTGGAAATCAATTTGTCAATCTCCTTCCTTTGATTCTTCCTATCCTTTGGCAAGATGTTTTTCTGGGGAGGAACAATCCCCATGATTAGCTCAGATTTCTTCATCTCTCACCATTCAATCCTCTAGATCAAATCCAGAACTTTGTTGTGCTGCCCCTTCACAGGATGCTGCCAAGAAATCTATATATACAGCCTTTGTCTACAGGAAATGGATCCCATCTTTGTGGAATCTTACTCTACAGAAATAGCAATCAAACATTCAAGCATTTAGCAATAGAATCACATAGCAATTAGCAGAATCATAATCATGGCATTCCATTTAGATTCATCATAGTTTACGACAGCTTTATTTATCTGGTTCATGTCATTTGCATTAGAAAGATTACATCATAGCTTTTAGAAATCATTATCAATCATTAGATTATTGCATCTTGCATCATCCCATTCACTAAATAGGCATTTTAATAGTCACAGTGCTTACCAAATCTAAGAGCCCTCCCATGATTTGATAAATCTTTAGAGATAGGGAACAATGAGATGCTTTCAAGAGTTTTCCTATATTTTAATTAGTTTAGTTGTTGATTCTCTTGATATAATGTCACATTAAGAAGTGTTGTTTGTTATTCCATTCATTACTTATTCCACACTTACATTTTGGCACCCACTATGGGGCCTCTAACCCCATGTTTTAACATTTTTTTCTGAAAAGTGTTCGTACAGGCTTCTGGCGTGTTCCTTTTAGTGCAATCGAGAGATTTTTCGATGCATCTACCATAAACTTTAGCGCATTTGAAAACTGTTTCAACACATCCATCGAAAACTATAGTGCATCTGAAGACTATTTTAGTGCATCAACCTTGAAACTTGAGCACTATTGATTGTTTACTTTTGTTCAAGGTTATTTTAGCACATCTAATAAATTCTATAGCGTCGACAATTCTCGGTAGCATCCAATTGATCCTACAATGCATCGATCAATTAAGTGGCGCATCTAACCTCTGTTCTAGCGCTTTTATAATCTGACTGATTTGTTGCCTGGATTTTATGTGACCACGGCTAGTAATTTCATTTGCTGCATTTGGACTAAAATGAACCAATCCTAGGGTAATCATCATACATTTGCTATCTCGGTTAAAATTAACAACATATCTTTTGTGAAGCAATATCTTCACGTAGAGTAACAAATTGTTATTTGGGCTTTAAAACTCAACATTGTTTATTATGATTGTGCGGTGATAGGCCTATGCTCTCCCCTTAACTGGGTGATCAAAATGCCAGACTCATCTTTTGATTTCATGCACTTTATGCTTTTTTAAATCCTTTAGAAGGCCTATCATAGTGGGAAAAAGTATCACCCTATGGGAACGACCTGAGTGGGAACAACCAAAGCCAGGTTTTCCAACCCACTATAAAATAAAAGTGAATATGGGGAAACCTACATTTACCAAAAGTGTGCAAGATAACCATCCCCAAAATCTTTGTTCTAAATATCGGGAGGTCTCCTAAGGGAGTTTATCATTTTCTGCTTCGAACAGAACCCTATCTATGAACCATAGTGTAGAATCTAGTCGTGTCAGTAACCAAACATTGTAATACTCATGGTGCAAGGGGAGGGAAGAATCTGTCCCCAAGACACTCACCATATAATTTCCAAGGACCGTTTTCTCAAGGGATTGAGAAATCTAACTTTGAGTACATGCTTGGAAAAGACAAAAGCATGGGCACCCTCTAGGGAGTGACACGGTTGTGTGAGTCAACGCAATTTTAAGATGTGGGTTGTTGAGTATAACGATGACCTTTTTGACCTTAAGAATGAGTCTACTTGAAGTGTATTCTTTGTCAAAAACTAGTGGAAATCAAGAAGGATCATGTTTGATTCTTGAACATACACTTATTGTTTACATTCTAGAACTTAAAAATAGTTGTTTTACAATTGCTTGTGTTTTCAAATCATTAATTTATATAAAGATCATCCAGAAAACACAAAAGATTTGACAAGTCAACCTATGAAAATTTATGATTAGGGATTGGAAATCAACAACATTTGTCAAGAAATCCCTCACAAAAAGAGTCAAGAAACCAAAAAGCAGCTACAAAAAAGTTTTAGAGAAAGGAGGCGCTTCTTATATCAAAGTAGAAAAATGTTGCTTAAACATCAAAATTTTATCCATAGGTATCCGACTTTGTTAGAGGATATACTAATGATTTTCCTTGAATCCTTAATGTTCACAAGCTTATTTTCAAGAAAAGATCTTTCACAAAAACATAATCATAGTCGACCCATTCGTCCAATATTTCATCCCACAACCAACAATACAATATTCGAAATTCAGGATGATCTCTTACAATAGATAAAAACCTTGGAAACATTAGGCTTGTCATCAAACATCAAGATTTACCAGCAAAGATATCCTATCAAAATACCCCAAATTTGGAAAATTACACCCAAAATCAGCCCCTTCTTGAGGAAAAAACCATACAACATTCAGTCCTAAAATAAGCGCATCTACGGATATTTTTAGCACATACATCTTGTCTTTTAGCACATCCTTTGTTCAAAGAGCACATTCACAGTCTGTTTCAATGCATCGACCAAATCTTATAGGCATCTGGTCTGTCATCAAAACTCATTAGTGTCGAGAAATTACGAGATATTTTGGTGCATCTACCATCTGCTTTAGTGCATATACCCTATCGTGATTACATTTACCATATCTTTTAGTGCATTAACGTTTTAGTGCTTCTACCCTCTGCAATAAGCGCATCCACAAAACAAAGAAAGCAGAGGCTATTAGAGATCTACGTCAGTTGTTGACATCAAAACTTAGGTTTTATCAGGGGCGAAACATTTTCACCATCGGACACTATCTTAAAATTGAAACAAAAAGTATTTTACAAGTCAAATCTCTTTCACATTAAACCTAGATCTTGCAGCTATAAGGTTTCCAACTATCAAACACAAATCTTGGTTATTAGGTTAAGTTTCATCATTAGGATTTTGTCATCTTGCAATCACGAAACGAAAAATAATAATCAGATTTTAACTTGGTCTTATCAATAGAATATATCATTCTATTTGAATTTGTTACAATCTATTGACACTCATCCAAACACAAAAAATCAAAAGTTTATTGAGGAAAACAAACACTTGTATGCCAATTTTGACGAGGTTACAAAGACATAAACTTAGAGAAAAGGAAATTGAAACACCAAATGTCATGGCCAAAGAAAATCCCTTTCACAGATTACATCAAAATGATACAAATGAAATAACCCAAGGGGATATCCAAACTACACAACAAGATCCAAATTTTCACAAATTCATGGAAAAAGTGTTGGAATAAGATATGGAAAAATACCTCCTAATGCTAGTTGAACTACGTGCAAAACTTCCAAAAGATTTTGACATTAATCGATTAAAAGAAACACCTAGAGCAGCTGAAACTGAACCACACAACACACAAAACATAGATCAAGTGGTTGCCCTAACATGTCAAATGCACAACTTACAACAACAACTTTAGGATATCCAAAAAGGAACCACAAAATGGTATTCATTATAGGACATTTGTCCTTATCCTTTTGATCCAAGTGTGGACATGATACCATTTCCTAGACATTGTGAATTCCCCAAATACAACAAATACAACGGAAAAACAAATCCAATTGACCATGTGAGGGAATTCAGAACCATGAGTTTAGAATTTTCACAAGAAGATACTTACTTAATGAGGTTATTTCCAAGGAGCTTAGCAGGTCACTGTATGGAATGGTTCTCTAAACTACAACCAAGAATTCCATCTTTTGAAGAACTATTCAATAGATTTATCTCACAATTCTCCTTCGATATTCAACATGAGGTAACCATAAAATATCTTTACAACATGAAACAAAGGAAGGGTGAGACATTCCTCTCGTTTCTACAACAATGGCGAAAGTTGTTTGCTAGATATCCTTATTCTATACCTGAAGAGGAAAAGATAGAATTATTCATTGACAACTTAACTGATTACATGAGCTATAGGCTTGAACTACAATGTCCCCCTACATTTGAAAAAGTGATTGAAAATGGGCTCAAGATCAAAGAAGCCTTGGTCAAAAGAGGAGTGATTAAACATTACAATGAAGTATCAAACAATACAAATTCCTTAAATCACTATGGCAACAATGATAAACCTAAATTTTGGCAAAAAATCAAAATATTGGAAACAATGATGCTACAAATGACACACAAAATGCAAGACCAATATTCAATTTGATGGAAACAACTGTAAAGACTAATCAAAATGATAACCCGAACATCAATCAAGGTACCACTCAAAACAATAATCCAAACAATGGAGAATCTCGACCACAATCATATCAAAGGCAATCCAATTGACGAAGATTTACACCACTGGGACAAACAATGGAATCAACAATGAGAGCTTATTGCAAATGGACTTATTACCTTACCTAAAGTGATAAATTGGGAGCCAAAAGTAAAACCATCTTGGTGGAATGATGTTGACTATTGTAACTTTCATAAAAACAAGGGATATAAAATGAAAGATTGTATGCAATTGAAGCATCTAATACAAGATTTGATTGATAGTAAGAAAGTATTTGTAGAAGGACATCAAACCAACAATGATCACAGTTCATTTACAAATCCTTTACCAAATTATGAAAAGAGAGAATCTTCTTCAAATAGTAAAGATAAAAGTATAAACTACATCTATGATAGCACTATTCATTGTGTTTTTGAGGTTGAGAAAAATAAGGTCATTGATAATCAAAAAAATAACATTAGCATCAATGACATCATATCCTTGAACGTGATCCCAAACATAAACAAATCTGACAACCAAATCAATGTCATAAAAATTAGGGAAAGACAAGACTATCAACCAGTCAATGTGACAACAAGGGGGAAATCCAAAGTAATATTGAAAGGAGTTAAAGTCACTATTCCCCCTTCAAATCAATACAACATAATCGATCAACTGCAAAAAATATCAGCAGAGATATCCATATTGGAAATCCTTAAAATTTCACCATCTAATAAGGAGCTTTTCGAATAGGCTCTTGTGGCCACCACGGTACCCAATAATCTGGATGTCTGTCAATTTCAAGCTATGGTGGGACATTTAACCACGCCTCATTGTCTATCATTCTCCGAACAAGATGATGTATCACTTAATCACCCACACAATGCAGCCCTTCATATAGAATTTTTAATCCATAAACACCGTGTTAAACATGTCCTAATAGATGGTGGAGCTGGTTTAAACATTTGCACTTTAAAACTGATCCGTGCACTAGGTTATTCTGACAATGATATTGATGCTAGAAGGAAGATCACAATAAAATCCTATGATGAAGAAGATAGATCCTCTAAAGGGTTGATTGTGTTGCCTATTCAAGTAGGACTAGTTTTGAAGAATATAGTTTTCCAAGTGTTAGAAAAAGAGTTGACATATAACATACTCTTGTGACATCCATGGATTCATGAAATGCAAGCAGTGCCTTCGACCTATCATCAGTGCTTAAAATTTATTTTCAATGGATAGGAAGTTACTATTTCAACTGACTACAATAATCCCCAAAATTGTAACACACTTAAGGCAACTCAAGACACTTTTGTGCCCCATAATAGAGAAGCAAACACTTCTAGTTCATCCAATAGTGAAAAGCAACTAAATTTAATATCCAAATGGTTTGAGAAAAAGGACCAGTCAAAAGAAACAATTGTTGCTAACTCCACTTCATCAAACAATGAAGATCCACTGAATACTATATCACAACAATTCAAAGACAAAATCCAATTAAAAGATAAGGTCATGGGAGAATATTCCATTGAGCCATCTTTATGTCTTCCACAATTGTTGCCATCTCCAAAATCATATGGGTATCCATCAACAAAAACACAACAATCATCACAACCTACCACGATTCTGGATGAAAGGTTTGTAAAAGCAGGTACTCTAGAAGACGAATCAGAAAACAAGTGCATTCTCAATTGGATCTACAAAGATGAAGAAGCATCAACATCAGTAATTATCAGCATAAAGACAAATCAGTATGGAAAAGGAAAAGCTATCTTAGAAAAAATGGGGTATGAAGGAAAAGGACCTATTGGTAAAAGAAAAGAGGGCATTGTAGAACCCATCCAACCTCTCACACTTCAATCAAAGGACAAAATAGGACTGGGTTATACAGGAGAAACAAAAGAAGAAACCACTCATAAAGTTGTTGAAAGGATCCTTCAAATACGAGATAGCTCTGAAACAAATTCTAATGAATATGAGTGGGATTATTTATTAGAAATATTATACAAGGACATATAGGTTGATGTTATAAAAGAGTATGCACCCACACGTGAGGAGGGATAAAGTTCAGGGACTAGACCCCTTGTATTTGGATCACAAAATATCGATGACTCAAATGAGGATGGACAGATACCGAGTGAGATAGATGACTTGGAAGAGAGTAATATCATAGACCTTGACATTACCACTAAAACTTTTGACAACATTGTTGTTAGAGCCTTTACTTCCATTGACCTTGACCAATCCAATGACCTTCTACCCTTATTGCATCCTGAACTTATCGATTGGGAACCAATTGAACCTATCAATTTACCTATCTTTGTGAATGATGATGCTATCGTAAATTTCCTTTGTTGTAATGAACCTGACACAAGTTCTACTCATAAAACTCATAATGATACTTCAAATCAAGAGGGTGCCAAATCTTCCAGTTGTAAAATTGAAAACAAGAATAATGGATCTAGTGGTGAAAACCATTCAATGGTAGCATTAGATCTTGAAAAAGTAAAAATAAAGAACACATCTAACGGTGAAAACCTCTTTGAGGCACTAAAAGATGGGAGATTTGACACCCTTCCAGAACATTATCATGAATGATCATCAATGCTGGTGGAACCTACACAATCTATCAATCTTGGCACAACAGAAAAGGAAAAAATTCTACATCTGGCAGCATCTATGATAGAACTAGAGAAGCCCAAATTCACCAAATTCTTTGAAGAGAGACATATCAACTTTGCTTGGTCTTACTCTAATATGCCAGGGCTAGATCCAAATCTTCTAATGCATTATTTATCTCTACCATCTGGAATCAAACCAGTAAATCAAAAACTAAGGAAAATGCATCCCCACATCGCATTGATGGTAAAGGTTGTGCTGAAAAAGTTGTTAGATGCAGGATTCATCAGGTCCATCGATTATGCTAAGTGGATTTCAAATATTGTACCTATATCTAAACCAGATAATAGTATCAGAATATGCACATATTTTAGAGATCTAAATAAGGCATGTCCAAAGGATGATTTTCCTTTACCAAACATTGACATTATTGTGGATTTAATAGCAAGATATGCCATGTCACTAATGGATGGCTTCTTAGGGTATAACCAAATCAAGATAGCACCCAAAGATTAGGAGAAGACATCATTCACCTGTCCTTGGGGTACATTATGTTGGAATGTCATTCCCTTTGGGTTGAAAAATGCAGGTGCAACATAGTAGCGGGCAATGACCACTATTTTCCATGACATGATGCATACTTTTATGGAAGATTACATGGATGATATATTAGAAAAATCATATACTAGAGAAGGACATCTGGAGATCCTAGGAAAAATCTTTACTAGACTGGAGAAGTTCAATGTCAGATTAAATCCAAAGAAGTGTGTGTTTTGGGTTACATCGGCAAAGCTCCTCGAATACATAGTTTCAGAAAAAGGTATCGAAGTGGATCTGGCTAAAGTCAAAGCAATAATGGAAATGTTTCCAACAAAGAATATCAGTCTATTACAGTCTCTAGAGGGAAGGTTACAATCAATCAGGAGATTTATCTCCCAATTAGCAGACAAAAGTCATCCATTCAATCATCTACTACATAAGAATGTCTCTTTCAAGTGGGATCGAGAATGTGAAACAACTTTCAATCAAATAAAGTAATATTTGATGTCACCTCCCATACTCATGCCACCTATAGAAGAGAGACCATTGTTACTATACATTGCAACAATAGAAATTTCTTTAGAAGCTCTATTAGCATAGGAAGATCTTGAGGGAAGGGAACAAATTGTCTATATCAGTAGGACTTTGAACAATCATGAAATAAATTACACCTTCATCGAGAAAGATTGTTTGGCGATGGTATTTGCTACCCAAAAATTGTGGCATTACATGTTCACCCACACAGTCAGACTCATAGCAAAGATTGACCCATTAAAATATCTACTCAACAAGGTTGCTCTAACAGGCAGACTAGCCAAATGGGTCATGCTCTTGAGTGAATTTGATAACCATTATGTGGATAAGAGAACCATCAAAGGTCAAGTGATTTTTGATTAGTTAGCTGAAGCTCTGTTACCAAATGATCATCCAATGAACATAGAGTTTCCTGATGCAGACATTCTTACTATGACAACACAACAATGGAGGCTTTATTTTGATGGGTCATACACACAACATGGGTTTGGAGTTGGAATTCTATTTTTTACACCTCAAGGACACACCATCCCAAGGTCCTATAGACTCATGTTTCCATGTACCAATAATGTAGCTGAGTATGAGGCATTAATTATTGGCATCAAAGTGGCAATTGAATGGAAAATCACATAACTACAAGTATATGGAGACTCACAACTAGTCATCTATCAGGTAAATGGCTAATATCAGAAAAACAATGAAAATCTCATGCCATATATGAAAATGATAGATGATCTCAAAAAGTGCTTTGTGGATATCAAGTTTGAACAAATTCCAAGGGCAGAAAAAAATTTGCGGATGCTATGGCAACAATTGCTTCTCTCTTGCAATTACCAGAAAAATGAGGTCATTATGAGTTTATGGTAGAACAAGTGTCTAACCCTACTTATGATAATCTAGATTCTCAAACCATATCCAATTAGTCGATGTTGAATCTTCAATCTATGGAAAATCCTATGCTTACCTTAAGGACAATATCCTC
>VDFB02042959.1:0-20932 GCA_007258455.2 Sequoia sempervirens
TATTAAATTATTAAGTGGTGTGTGCGTGCGAGAGAATTTGTTCCAACTTAAGCCTGCTAGGTAGCTAACCTCCTCTACCTCAACCACACTCTTGGTCTTCGAAAAACCTACATCTCATGTAAACTCAGGCACCCATTAATAGATTAGTATCCAAAAATATTGATGCAGGAGCATCCAGTGGTGTAAGGGCAATCTTTCATCACCCAAAAATAGTTAAATTTCAAGTTTCTTGGTTTTTAGATGTTTTTACATTTTTGGATACCCTTTTCATCATAATAAAATTCTCAATTTATGGTTTTTATTTTCTATTCCTGGGTGGAAAGATATTGCAGTTTTAGGTTTCCAGATTTGCACCTGAAAATCTTTCGAGTTAGATTTGAGGTACTTAGAGTTCCTGGAACGGCCCCGAAACTTGCTGAAATTGGCGTCGCAAATTTTATGCACGTTCTTGACTTCGAGACCTTTCCAACGGTTCAAACGGTTTGCGAATTGCAGTCCTAGATCAAAAGTTATGGCCCCGAAAAGTTGGCGCACTTTCTAGAAGATACAATTGCAAATGCTCTTTTGAAATTTGAACTTCATGTTGTAAATTTTTGGCACCAAATCACCTAAACTCAAATTTGAATGTTGTTTTGGCTCCAAACTAATGAGGAGCTCTATTTATGGGCGGGTTTTTAATTTTTGAGTAACTTTTTGGGGACAAGCTCACATATTGCGAAAGGGTTATTCTGTAGCTTTCTGTAACTTGCATGTGTTGTAGAACTTGGGGATCGAGATCCTCTGCATGTAAGAAGCTCAAATTTCTAGATAATAAGATTATTCTCTTGTTTTTGGGTTATTTTCTGTGTCTTGGGTTGTGCCCTCATCAAATATAAATCAAGGAAATACATATCATTCTCTATGCTACATCATAATAATCATTACATTTCATTTTTTTGAAATAAAATATCATCTATTGCATTTCATCTTCCAAATAAAATAATCAATCACCTAATTCTTATTCAAACTTCACAACAATTATTCTACCACACACATTTATTCATGTTCCAGTTCCATATAAAGTAAAAGCAAACATCATCCAAGTTTGAGAAAATGAGTAAATGTATAACTCGCTGTAGATGTATATTGTATTTCATTGCAAAAGTAAATTTATAACTGGCTGTGGATGTATATTTTATTTCATTGTAAAAGTAAATTTAAATGAATAAATGTATAATTGGATGTAAATGTATATTTTATTTCATTGCAAAAGTAATTTTTTTGAAAATGTAGTTACTTCAGCTGTAAATGTAGTTATCTGTACACCTATTGTTATATAAATATAAGAATGAATACAAGTACAATATGAAAGAGAGCTAGTGTTAATTTTTATCAAACTAAGAAGATTTAACTACAATTGCCCCTATAGTAATGGGTATAAAGCCAAAGATGCACAACCATAACTACAAACAATAAACAAGGGCCACAAAAATTAATGAGCCCAACTATATTTTTTGATGGAAAAAAAGAAGATTTAACTACAACTTCCCTAAACCCACATTAAATAGAGCTGCTAAAGCCAATACGTAGCAATAATCTATGCAAAATGAGGACAACCCCACACACTTCATTGGAAATTCGAGCTAAATCACCTGACACTAAATATTATAGACAAACACAAAAATTGTATTACATGTATATATGTATGCATATGTAGAAATTTATATATACATGTATATATACCTATATATGTATACATGTATATATATGTCTATATGTTTACATGTATATATATGTGTATGTTTACATGGGTATTTTGCATAGATGATTAATTTATTGTTCATACCTCCCAGTCTCTGCTTATTATTTCTTTCGATAGCAGGTTGGAGGGTTTTAACACTGATGTGCTACAAAATTTGTGAGAAAATATATTGATTAAATTGCATTCTCAAAAGAGCCTTTTGAAACAGGAAGAGATATTATATTTTTTGGTCAAATTAAGAATATTTAACTACAATTGCCCCTATAGTAATGGGTACAAACCCAAAGATGCACAACCATAACTACAAACAATAAACAAGGGCCACAAAAATTATTGACCCCAACCATATTTTTTGATGGAAGAAAGAAGATTTAACTACAATTTCCCGAAACCTACATTAAAAAGAGCTCCTAAAGCCAATACATAGCAATAATCTATGCAAAATGAGGACAACCCCACACTTTTCATTGTAAATTCAAGCTGCATCACTTGGCACTAAATATTATAGACAAATATAGAAATTGTAAAAGAGGTATTAGAATAAAACTCAACAACAAAATATTAGTAACCCTAACCATATTTTTTCCATGAAAGGAAGAATATTTAACTACAATTTCTCCACTCGCAAAGAGCGATAATCTCTTTCGAGTCTCGAAAATGGGTATAATGCCAAAGATAGAAACATATAACAAGAAGACATTAACAATAAATTAATCATCTATGCAAATCACCCATGCAAACATCAGTATAATGCCACAACCTCCATTGAAAATTCGAGCTACATCACCTTACACTAAATATTATATAGAAATAGAGAAATTGTAAAAGAGCTATTAGAATAACACTAAACAATCACCAAAGATGTTTTATCTCAAATATGTCAATGGTTTCATACAACCCTAAACCCTACACATAGATATCTACAATTCCTCCTATGGTAATGGCTGCAACGCCAAAGATATACACAAATAATCAAAACAATACACCAATAGCGAAAGAAAGAGGATTTAACTACAATTGCTCCTATGGTAAAAGGTATAAAGCCAAAGTTGCACAACCACAACTACAAACAATAAACAAGGGCCACAAAAAACACTTAGCCCAACCATTTTTTTTTGACAATAGGAAGAAATACATAAATTGTAAAAGAGCTATTAGAATAACACTCAATAGCCAAATATTAGTAACCCTAACCATATTTTTTCCATGAAAGAAAGAAGATTTAACTGCAATTTCTTCCTGCAAAGAGCAATAATCTCTTTCAAGTCTCGAAAATGGGTATAACACCAAAGATAGAAACATATAAGAAGAAGACATTAACAATAAATTAATCATCTATGCAAAATACCCATGCAAACATCAGTATAGTGCCACAACCTCCATTGAAAATTTGAGCCACATCACCTGACACTAAATATTATATAGAAATAGATAAATTGCAAAAGAGCTATTAGAATAACACTAAACAACCACCAAAGCAATTTTATCTCCAATATGTGAATGGTTTCATACAACCCTAAACCCTACACAAAAATAGCTACAATTCCTCCTATAGTAATGGCTGGAACACCAAAGATTTCTCCATATTTTAGAGTTGATTTTACTACAGAAAAGAATAGATTAGACTTTTTTTAAAGAATGGAAGTCTCAAGAGAATTTCAAATCTATGAAATAAGAAAACTATTGGCAAGACACTATTATTTATATTTCAAAAATGAATATACATATGTATATATTGATGAAAAATAGAGTATCCTATGGTAAGAGGTATAAAGCCAAAGTTGCACAGCCATAACTACAAACTTTAAACAAGGGCCACAAAAATCACCTAGTCCAACCATATCTTTTTGACAATAGGAAGAAGATTTAACTGCAATTTCCCCGAAGCCACATTAAATATAGCTCCTAAACCCAATACATAGCAATAATCTCTACAAATAGAGTACAACCCCACACACTTCACTAAATATTATAGAGAAATAGAGAGATTGTAAAAGAGGTATTAGAATAGAGTTCAACAACCAAAAATTAGTAACTCTAACCATATTTTTTTGATGAAGGAAAGAAGATTTAACTGCAGTCTCTCCACCCAAAAAGATCGATAATCTCTTTGAAGTCTTGAAAATGGGTATAACGCCAAAGATAGAAATATAAAACAAGAAGACATTAACAATACATTAATCATCTATGCAAAGCACCCATGTAAAAATTAGTATAGCCCCACAAGCTTCATTGAAAATTCGAGCTACATCACCACAAATAGAGGAATTGTAAATGACCTACTAGAATAATACTTGATAGTCACCAAAGTAATTTTATCTCCATTATGTTAATGCTTTCATAAAACCCTAAACCCTACACACAGATAACTACAATTGCTCCAATGGTAATGGCTACAATGCCAAAGATACACATAAACAACCAAAACAAAAGACCAATAGCAAACAAATAACTAACCTTAACCATATTTTTTGACGAAAGAAACAAGATTTATGTGCAATTTCTCCATCCATAGAGAACGATAATCTCTTTCAAATCTCCAAAATGGGTATACACATAGGAAACCAAAAAAATAGACCAACAACGAACAAATAACTAACCCTAACCATATTTTTTAATGAAAGAAAGAAGGTTTTAGTGCAATTCCTCCATCGATAGAGAATGATAATCTCTTTCGAAACTACAAAATGGGTATAATGCCAAAGATACAAAAATATAGTAAGAAGACATTAACGATAAATTAAACATCTATGGAAACTACCCATGTAAAAGGACTTACAGATTTCAGAGCACAACAGTTTTCAATCTGGCATAAAGCGGTTTCTGAACAGCTTACTATTCCAATCTTGTCTTCGATTCGACTAGGATTTTATTCACCCTAGATGCTCACATTCTCCTGATTATGGGCGTCCACATCTTTTTTGTTTGTAAGGTGTGGTTTGGCTTAGGGTTTTCTAGGTTCCCCGACTTCTTAAAAGACCAACTCTTGGTACTCTGGAAGCATCCCAGTTGCTCCAGAAAACTCAGCAAACATGAGTGTGTACTCTACAAAACTCATCAAAAGCATATCGGTATCTGATTGTATAAGGAATGTCCTAGCCAAGGAACCAATCATGTGAGAGGATATATCCATCTATAAAACCAAACTATTTGTCACTTATCAACACAATCTTTTAAAATTTTAGTTTGGTCTTTAAAGTACAAAATCCAGTATAATGACACAAAACTGTGAAGAAATATGATGTACAATCTACAAGGTTTGTGAGGAAGAATGTAATAAGTTTAATAATTCAGATGGTCCGATCTCTACTAATCACTCTATGTGAGCATAGTTCTAGCAGCCATTGCATTTACCACATTAGCAGTAGCTGGTATCAATTTGATAGTAAGAAATTATGTGAAAAAAATTGTCACAAAATATTTGTGGAAAATAAAATAACTAATTTTCTTTTATTTCATCCACCAAATAAATGCAAAATTCATTTCATAGTTCAAACTATCTCTATGTGAAAAAACAAATAGGGCTCTGACACTGGTATTAGAGTAATATCGTATATAAGAAAAACCCACTGATAAAATCAAGAGGCAATATCTTCATTTAATAGACAACAACAGAATTGTTTTAGAATATATTAAGACAAGTGGCACTTGTTAAATTTTGAAAATGGGAATCCAAGCAGTCATGACTACCTTATAAATTCACATTTTGAAGGAAAGCTAGCCTTCGTTTCCACCCAAATTCATCATCCAGAAGTGTGTTTATTACACATTCTTCTTCCCCAAAGGTTGGAACCCAGGATTTCATTGATTTCTCAAATTCGTTTAGCCCTTTGCAGAGCTCATTTGAAACTGAGATTCCTATGAAAAGGAAAGAAGAGCATGAGGTTTCAGAAAGAATCTAAATTTTCTTTTACAGATAGGTCCTTAACGAGAATAAAAGGAATGGTCGAAGATCTTTTCTTGGGCGTGAAGTTAGCTTGCATAAACCGCAGTCTTACTAAAGATAGCGATTGTAGAGGTGATTTTGAATGATCTGTATGGCGATGAAATGGAGGGAGGAGAGTTTTGTAGAGGCGAACACAGCGATAATGAATCAGTGAATACAAAAGCTAAGGTTTTCATAGCAAACTTTCACCGTCACCTTGCCCGGATGACAAACTTCTGTGCTGGAATACCAGGAAATGCTGGACAGGAGCCTTGCATAACTCTCTTTCATTCTCATTTGGTATTCTACATAGAGATAGAAGAATACTAGAATACCAAATGAGAATGAAAGAGAGTTATGCAAGGCCCCTGTCCAGCATTTCCTGGTATTCTAGCACAGAAGTTTGTCGTTCCATGGGAAGGTGATGGTGAAAGTTTGCTATGAAAAGCTCCACTCTTGTATTCACTGATTTATTATCGCTGTGTTCCCCTCTACAAAACTCTCCTCGCTCCATTTCATCACCATACCCATCATTCACATCACAGCTACAATCGCTATCTTTAGTAAAACTGTGGTTTATGCAAGGTAACTTCACGCCCAGGAGAAGATCTTCCACCATTCCTTTTATTCTCTTTGAGGACCTATCTATAAAGGAAAATTGAGATTCGTTCTGAAACCTCATGCTCTTCTTCCCTTTTCTCAGGAATCCTTGTTTGAAACGAGCTCTCCGAAGAGCTGAACAAATTTGAGAAATGAATGGAATCCTGGGTTCCATCCTTGGGCGGAGAAGAATGTGTAATAAACACACTTCTGGATCTAGAATTTGGATGGAAACGAAGGCGGGCTTTCCTTGAAAATGTGAATTTATAAGGTAGTCCTGACTGCTTGGATTCCCATTTTCAAAATCTAACAAGTGTCACTTGTCTTCATATATTCTAAAACAATTCTATTTTTGTCTAGGACTTTCCTTATACAATCAGAGATACCAATATGTTTTTGATGAGTTTTGTAGAGTACACACTCGTGTTTGCCGTGTTTTCTGGAGCAACTGGGATGCTTCCTGAATACCAAGAGTTAGTACAGCCCATTAAGTGATACATTCATACTAATGTGTGTCTCACTGATTCATTGATATCTTTTGTGTGATTTGTACGTTGCAGGTTCATTAGTTTTTCGGAGATTCAAGATGCAACCAACAACTTTTACGACTCACTTCTTTTTTAGGTAAGTGGGTTTGGAAAAGTTTAGAGAGTAGAAATCAGTGGTGGCATTAGAGTTGCAGTGAAGAGAGAAAACCCACAATCCTCCAAGGTTCTCAATAGTTCAGGAATGAGATAGGCCTGTTGTGCACGCTTAGGCACAAGAGTTGTTAATGACTACTGGGTTGTATCCCTTATACGCTACTATGATCAGAACTCATAAATGTGTGTTGTTTATGACTATGTTCCCATTGGCACACTCGACAAGTATCTCCATGGCATGGGACCCAGAAGGTCCGATGACATCCATTCTTGGTGGTAAATCTTTTAAACTCTAATCAAAATATAAAATGATATTTACAAATTTTCTTTCTCTGAGAAAATGTGGGCCAAAATGTCTTTTTGGATTGAACCAAATCGTTGTAGATTATATTCAAAGGAATTGATATAATTTATTTAAACACTACTTGAAGGTGAAGGCCAGAGGCAGAGGAATTCATACAGTAAAAATAAAACTTAAAAAAAATATTTCTTCAACACAGAGCTGCTACTCGTTAATTTTCTGTTTGCTCACCTTCACATTCACTTCCTCTATCAAAAATAATTACATATACAAATACGTAAGGTAAAAATCACGTGAATATTTTTCATGGATGAGAGAGCCCGACAAAAATTTAATACAAATTACCTAACTAACTTTTTCCCATCAACACACATTTAATAACGCGTCCTTTACATAAAATAAAAAACTTAAATATTAAATTTTTGGTATCTCGAAATGTCTACTGGCGGTGGCGGCTTGGAGAAGGTTCCCCGCGGTATCGCAATGGGCAAAACCCATATTGCGATATCGCAGGCAGCAGTTAGTTGACGGCGTGGTAAATGGCGGTAAACAACAGGCGGTTAAAATAAAACAAAATTCTACGGTAATCTCCTGTGGTATCGCGATGATTATTTTATTGATTGTGATATTGCAGGCAATGATTGGTGGAGACGGTGGTAGTTAGGGTTTACATTCCAAAACTCCCCCTTAAACATAACTGCACTTTCCACCATGCCCAATCTGTTTCTTTGAAAGACAAAATTATCTCTTCCCAATGCCTTTGTGAAAATATCTGCACTTTGCTCTTCTGATCTGCAAAACTCTAAAAATATGTCATCATTGTTATTAATTCCCTGATAAAATGATACCTGGTATCAATATGCTTGCTTCTCTTATGGAAGACTAGATTTTTTGAGAGAGCTATGGCAGAATTGTTATCACAGTAAATTTGTGTTGCCTCCATTTGTTCATTTTGCAATTCTTTCAAAATTCTTCTCATTCAGATTGTCCGCATGTCACTGTACGCTGCGATATTCTCGGGCTTCATCCGATGAAAGACATACTATTGGCTACTTCTTTGAAGACCATGAGACAACTCCAAATTCCAAAATTAAATAATACTTAACTAGACGTGTTTTTCTGTCATCAATGCTGCCAGCACAATCACTGTCCATGTATCCTATGAGTTTGAACTCATCTAAACTTGAATAATTAATGCCAAAATTTCTTGTTCCACTTATATACCTTAAAATTCTCTTCCCAACTTTCCAATGGGTGTCTTTTGGTGTTTCCATAAACTTAGAAATCAAACTTACTCCATACATAATGTCTGGCCTTGTGGCTGTGAGATACATGAGGCTTCCAACAAGCCTCTTAAACAAAGTCACATCAACATTAGACCCTCTATCATCCTTGCTTAGTTTTAGACCTGTCACTATAGGTGTTGGTGCTGGTTTGCACTTCATCATATTAAACCTTTTCAAAATGTCATTTGCATATTTTGACTATGAAATAAAAATACCATTTTCATTTTGATTCACTTCAATGACCAAAAAATACTTCATCGCACTCCAAGTCCGGCTATTTCAAATTCTTTTCTTTATGTCTACCTTGGAATGTATCAATCGACAAATTGCCGCTGAAAATTAAATCATCAACATATAAGCATACTATCAGTATTTCACCTTCTTCATTCATTTTTGTATACAGTGTGGGCTCACTACTACATCTATTAAATCCATTCAACAAAAGATAACTGTCTATTCTGCTATACCAAACTCTTGGGGCTTGCTTCAATCCATACAGTGCCTTTTTCAATTTGTAAACTTTGTCTTCTTGATCCAGAATTTCATACCCAGTTGGTTGATCCACATAAACTTCTTCTTCTAAATAATCGTTTAAAAAAGCTGACTTTACATCCATTTGAGATATAGACCACTTATTCTGAGCTGCTAAAGCTAAAATCATCCTTATAGTATCCAATCGTGCTACAGGTGCAAATGTCTCATTGTAATCAATTCCAGGCTATTGTGAATAGCCCTTTACAACCAATCTTGCTTTAAGCTTCTGAACTTCATCTTTTTCATTCAATTTGGTTTTATAAATCCATTTCACTCCAATGACATCTTTTTCTTTTGGAAGACTGACTAGATCCCATGTTTGATTCTTTTCAATTGCTTCAATCTCTTCATCCATAGCACTTACCCATTTATCATCTTTGACTGCATCTTCAAAATGAACTGGATCTTCTATTTGAGAATAAAATGCAGAAAGAGAAATCTGCTCTGAATTATTCTCACCTCATTTTGCCTTCATATATATCTCTTATGCTTCATTTTCTGTGACTTCAAGCCAATGTAGGATTTGACATATCACTCTGAACTTCAGGAATGTGAACTGGATGGTCCCACAGATGGTGTTTGTTGCTCTCTTTGTTGACCACTTCCTTTGAGTCACAGGCTGTTCTCCATACTGATGCTGGTGTCACTTGTGGACCACTTTGCTGAACTTGAATGGGAGTGGTAGGAGTCACAATAGTTGGAATATTTGTTGATGCTGAAACTTCATTCTCCTCTTGAGGTATACTAGCTGAAATATTGACTGTCTTCTCTATGCTTCCATCCCATGCTTCATCTTCTACAAATTGTACATCTCTGCTGATTATAACTTTCTTTGTTGTTGGATTATAGAGCTTATAAGCTTTGGATTCTTCACTGTATCCAACAAATATACATTTTTCTCCTTTGTTATCTAGCTTCCTTCTCAATTCATCAGGCACATGTGCATATGCTACACATCCAAATACTCTCATGTGAGTAACACTGTGTTTTCTTCCTGTCCATGCTTCTTCAGGTACCATATTCATAACACTTTTTGTTGGACACCTATTCATTATATAGGCTGCACAAGATATTGCTTTTGCCCAATATTCATTTGACAAATGTTTGGCTTTCAACATGCTTCTAGCCATTTCCATGATTATTTTGTTTTTCCTTTCGGCTACTCCATTTTGTTGAGGTGTGTATCTAGTTGTGAATTGCTTGTGAATTTATGATCTTTTCAAAATTAAAAAATTCTCTGAAATATATTCACCAATTCTATCTATTCTCACTTTGATATAATAACCACTTTGTTTTTCTCAACCAAATTTTGAACCTGATTAAATGTGACAAACACTTCATTTTTTCTCATGAAAATAAACTCCATGTTTTTTCTTGGAATAATCATCAATGAATGTCAGAAAATACAAACTACCACCCATGTTGAAGGTGTTTCTGTATACAGGTCCACACAAATCAATGTATAATTTCCAAAGGGGCTTTTGCCTAGTTGACTTTCTTGGCTGAAATGATTCTCTATGTTTTTTTCCTAAAATGCACCCTTCACATACCCTTTCTGGTTTTTCTATTAAAGGTAGTCCCTTGACCATGCCTTTCCTATGAAGTAAATTTAAACCTCCAAAGTTGAGATGCCCAAATCTTAGGTGCCATAACCAGTTTTCATCTTTTATCTCAGCTTGAAAGATTTTATGCACTACTGCTGTAGTTTCTTCTCTACCCACTTGTGAATTCATTAAGTGTTGTGCTTGAGCATAATTTATATTCAAATCTGGCCTTATCTTTAAGGGAAACATTATGTTGTTTGTCATTATGACTTTTGCAATAAGTTGGTTGCGTGGGTATTTGTCTAAAATTGTGCACAGACCATTCTTGAAGGTTACTCTATACCCTTTTTGAACCAGCTGCCCTACACTCATTAAGTTATGTTTCATACCAGGCACAAAATACACATCTGAAATATACTTTTTCTCCCCCTATTTAGTTAGAATATTGACATCTCCTTTTCCCTTGACTGACACTTTGTTGTCATTACCCAATATAACATCAGACTTTACATTCTCATCTAAACTTGAAAACATTTCTAGATTCCCTGTCATATGATTGCTACAGCCTGAATCTAAAAACTATACATCTTTTTCATTTGCTTGAGCAACATTACAAGCTAAAAACATTGTGCTCTTATCTGAATTCTGATTTTGACCTTCTCTTGAAAAATTTGCATTTTGTCTATTATTATCATACTGCTTCTTTCTACACTCATTCATATAATGCCCATATTTTTTACAAGAGTGACATTGAACTTCTGATAGATCAGTAACTCTCACCTCAGAAGAAAGCCTCTTCCTCTTCCTCTTGATCTACCTCTGCCTCTTCCTTGACTGACTGAAGCCTGAGTTTTGAAAGCATGCTCTAGTGATGTATCTGCTGACCTTTTCAGCCTGTGTTCATGAGAAATTAGAGATGCATACAGGTCATCAACTAAGAACTATGAGAGATTCTTTGTCTCCTCTATAGCAACTACAACTGGTAGAAATTTTGTGGGAAAAATCCTTAAAATCTTTTCAACAATTATGGTATCTTCTAGATTCTCTCCATGAGACCTAATTTGATTAACCACCCCAATGACTTGGGTGTAGAATGAATCTACAGATTCATTGTCCTTCATACATATTGTTTCAAAATCTCTTATCAGCATTTGTAGCTTTGATGTTTTAACTTTTGCCATTCCTTGATAGGCTGTTTGAAGTATGTCCCATGCTTGTTTGGACTTTGTTGCTGCTGAAATCCTTGGAAAAATGCTCTTATGTACAGCTTGAAACAGATAAAACAAAGCCTTTGAGTCTTTCTAAATTGTGTCTTTTAATAAGTCTTTCTCTGCTTGTGTTAAAGCATTGTATACTACTGCATCTGTTGGCTCTGGAAATCCATTCTCAACTAAATCCCATATATCTTGTGAGCTAAATAGTGCTTTCATGGTAATTGACCAGTACTAATAATTCTTCCCATTAAACTGTGGAATTTGTGGGTTTGTCAAGCTTGTGCTTGCTGCCATTTTTGAAATTTACCCAGATAATCTTCTTTGATAAAATTGACTCTGATAATCGAACTTGCTCTGATACCACATGAAGGCCAGAGGCAGAGGAATTCATACAATAAAAATAAAACTTAAAAAAAATATTTCTTCAACACAGAGCTGCTGCTCATTAATTTTTTGTTTGCTCACCTTCACATTCACTTCCTTTGTCAAAAATAATTACATATACAAATACATAAAGGTAAAAATCACATAAATATTTTTCACGGATTAGAGAGCCTGACAAAAATTTAATACAAATTACCTAACTAGCTTTTTCCTGTCAACACGCATTTAATAAAGCGTCCTTTACATAAAATAAAAACTTAAATATTAAATTTTATGTATCCTAAAATGTCTACTGGCGGTGGCGGATTGGAGAAGGTTCCCTATGGTATTGCAATGGGAAAAACCCATATTGCGATATCGCGGGCAGCGGTTAGTTGACGGGGCGGTAAATAACAGGCGGTTAAAATAAAACAAAATTCTACGGTAATCTTCCGCGGTATCGCGATGGTTATTTTATTGATAGCGATATTGCAGGCAATGCCTGGTGGAGACGGTGGCAGTTAGTGGCAGTTAGGGTTTACATTCCAACAGAAGGTGCAACATTGTAAGGTAATTTCTTGTTTTTGCAGTGCCACCACCGCCGGCGGTTAAGCGGGCAATTCGGTATAACACTCTGAGTGATAAAATCTTCAAGTCCTCAACAAAATATGTATGTCGTCTTGTATATCTATAATATTTCCAAATCTGCAGCGCCAAACAGATTCAAAGGAATTCAGATAATTAATTTTAAATTATATTTCAAGATTACTTTTGTTTTGACGCGTTGCAAGACAACTATTGTACATTATTGCGAAGGAAATTATTTGCATGTTTTCTTTTGTTATTCTACATAAAAAGCTGTTATTTTTTTATAGTGAGACCAAATGTTTGCAGGTGTGTTTCATAGCGAGCCTAGAGGATATTCTAATTAATATGGTAAATATTCAAATGTCATAGAATTATATTGTTTTGGTCCGAAAATTAGGAAAAGAAAGAGTAAAGAGGAGCTGCACTATTTGTGGATAGTGGAGGGAGCTTGATTTTGTAGGCAATCATTATCAAAATAAATCTCAAATTTAGAAAAGGGTGTAAGCAATGAGTAAGTCTTTTCAAACACTAAAAGAATTTGCAATAATCTTAACCTCATAAATGTTATGAGCATCTCAACATCTACATGTTTAGACTATCCATCATATGTTTCTAATAATTTTCTCTCAAATTTTGATTCATATAAATGGTTGATAGAATTGCATTTTGACGAGGTCCCATGGAGAGGCTTCTTAAATTTTTTATGGAGTCACTGTTTTAAAAAAATTTAGATGGATTTATCAAGTTATGTTATGGTTTTTTTTAATGTTTCACATAAAAATTTAGAAGAAAAATGTAATCTCATGTGGGCGGCATGATTTTAAATTTTTTGTTCACAGTTAAAACTGTCCATCTTATTTCAACTATTTTTTGTCCAAGTCTAAAATTAGACATCATAAATTTGTAACAGCCTTGTTTTTTCAGAAGGAAAAAATTAACTTTTAGGATTCACATAAGAAAATATTGTTTATGGTGAATTTTTATGTTTAATAAGTTGTTCAAATTCTATGATAATGGATCATTGTTTAATACAATTTAAATTTGATTTATGGAATTGAAAGAGATAAAAATAATAATAATAATAATAAAAAAGTTTCACTATTTCTATTTTAAGAGAATATATATCCAATTTTAATTAATATTAGGTTAGTGTTAGGATTATGGTTAGGGTTCGGGTTACGGTTATTGTTAGGTTTTTTTAATTAATATAACTAATAATATAATAAACTAATATAGTATAATTATATATTTATTCATGTTAGGTTTATTTTAAAATTTAAGATATATAAATTACACTAAGATATATCGAGGCATTTAATTTTTTAATTTAATATATCTATATTAAAGTTGAATGATGAAAAATTGAATGTCTCATATATCTCATCGTAATATATACATCTTAAATTTAAGCTATATATGCTAGTACTATTTACAAATTCTATTAAGCAATGCATGTAAACAAAATTGGTATCCTACCTCTTATTTGTATGTGAAATACAATAATTAACAATTAGTAAAATATTTATTAAGGATCCTAAAATTCCACGCATGGCACAATACAGTAAATCTGACAGCTATAGAAGTAATCTACTAAGGACTAAAAATCTGCCTGAGATTTTCAGTTTACTAGATCCTTCAACATATGAAACATATAGATGAAAAAATGATCAACAAAATCAATCAATATTATATAGCTGGAAATGATTTTCCTTGAGTTTCCAAGAAGCCTACATAGAAACAACAAGGCGGTCTAAGGATAATATCAATCAGTTTTTCAAAATTTTGGCACATTTTGCTTATTTATGTACTCCTAAAATCCATTTTATCGGCCCTTAAATCTACATTTTTGCACAATTGTTTAAATCTGCTTAGGGTAAGGAAAGAATTCAAATAATTTCAAGAAATTGAGACATATTCATTTTGGACTGCATGCCACTATCCTTTTACAAAGTCCTCTCTTCCATTCTATGCATATCCCCTCCTTTGGACTGTAGGTAGTTGCTTCATGCATATTCTAACACTTTGCATATATGTTTAAATACCGACTGTCCTTTTGACTTGTAGAATCCTCTGCAAGTGAAACAAAATTGTCATAGACCTATGCTCTCTACACTATGTAACGAAACCTTTCAACAAAACCTTGTTGGACCGTCTCATAAAATCCATTCTACTATCATCAAAAGTCATTATTCACTAACGAAGAACCTGCATAACCTTTGACTGTTATTTTGATAATCTTTTTTATTATCCCTTCACTTAATGAATACAGTGACTGTTGTTGCCAGCATGTAGCCTCTATCTTTCCTGTATTTTTTCCTTCAATCCAACCTTGAAAGGTTCAAATTGTCTATTGAATAAATCTTGAGAAATATCCTTCATCTCTGCACTGAAGATCATGAGATCTCTCTGGAATGTCGAGGTCGAAACAAGCGGTAACCATGAAAACATTAGAATCTACTGAATATGAACTACATGTCAAATTTATTTTGCTAAGTTTCAAAAAATCTTGTTTATGATCAGGCTCTTCCTTCTTCTCATCCTTGTATTTCGAACAAGACGTATCAACTTTCATCAATGTTTGACAAAAATCGCTCCTCAGATTCCCCTTTCATATAGAATTGTTGAGACATTCCCTTCAAGGAAAACATTTGAACTTCGCGATGAATTGAATCCATGTATTCAGCTTTATCATGGTAAGTATCATCCACAAGAGAGCGTTCTCTTCAAAAATGATCATGAAGGAGCTCCTGGTGAAAATAAATACCATGGAAACTCACGTTAGAAACCCGATTTCCTTAAAAATTTTGCTCAAACTTTGCATGTGGTGTATCCTTCAACCAAGCCCGATCAAGTTGTTTCTCTTTCACATTCTCTACGTGGCCCTTTTATCCTTTTTCCATTTCTATGGCATGCAACATAGCCACCGTAAAACAACTTTTCATCTTTTTTAATTTCCTTTTCAATCATCTATTATACCAATAATCGAAAACTTGGCAAAACATTGATATCTCCTCTTAACCTAAATCCATCTGGTAATCTTTTGCTTGATCCTCTGAATAGAAGACATGCCATAGGCCTTTGTGTAGGCATCAGGCCTTTGAGAAAACTCTTTGAATGCCATTTTTTCATCTGCAGTAAAGGAACCTTGAATTCTTGAAATTTGGATCTGCATTTTGAGACAGTATATATGCAACCATACGCGTCTACTCGAGTTAAGTAAAATACAAAAGAACATAACCATTACACAACGGGAAGTTGTGCATAGAAGTGCATTTTATCATGAGTTTCTAAACCTTCTCCACCAGCCCATTTTGTGCATATCCTCCATGCAATGTTTAATTTGATGGATGACTAGAGATATCCCATGTACAAGCACTATGAGAAAAAAATGTGTGACACCCGGTCATCTCTCTTAGCAAATAAAATTTTGACCAGACATTCTTAAAGCTTCATGGCATCCACAACCTCTATGTCATGTCTTTGAAATCCTTGATGTGATCTGAATTGTGTTTGCACAATCTTCTTGTGTGTCATGTCTTCACTTGGTTGCTTTGACAGTAAAGCATATTCTTGAGGATCTCTACTACCAGATTGACTATACATGGTGGGCACATACCCACAACTGCTTTTCTTCTTATCCTACAATGTCACATATTTTCTGGAATTAGGTGGCTAGGGATAACAGTGAGCCTTTATGCCAAACTCTTAGAAAAACTCTGACATTCAACCAAACCCTAGAAATTCTCAGGTAACGTGATTAAAATGCTCAAATCTTTTCGAAAGAAGACATTTTCAACTCTTCCCTTTGTGCACATTTTTTCCTACTTGGCAAGGTATCTTTCTTTACTGTTACATAGTCTTGCACCCCTTCAGAATATCATGCTCCATTTTTATCCTGCTTTGACCTACTTATTCCCTCACACCCATGTGCACACCACTATAAAGATGATGTTATAGAGAAAAGACATCATCACACTAGAAAACGTCTGAACCAACCCGGCATCTTGAGGAAGAAACAACAACTACAAGTAGCTCTCGAAGACCAATAACTTCCACCTCAGTTAAGACAACTACAAGTAGCTCTCGAAGACCAATAACTTCCACCTCAGTTAAGCTGTCTGTTGTGTGATTCATCAAAAAAATAGGTTGCCACCTACTATTGTAACACAAAATGTTTGTCATGATGTAGGTTAGATAAGCCTATGGTGTACTTTTTTGTGTAGTCAATTTACCAACATCAAGAAAGGAAATAGACCTAGAAAAATAATTTCCAAAATGATGTGGGACCTATTTCCCTCAAATGTAGATAGATCATACAAGGCTTTTATAACATCCTATCTACATTGGTTAGTAACTAAGTCTAGGAGTTTAACAATGGTAGATATTGTTCTAGAAGCTCTAATGCTAATTTTACCCTTTTTTCTCAACTACATCGTGAAAGCAATGTGACTATAGCTGGTTCAAATCTCTTCAAGGCCCCAACCAACAATAGAAAACAAATGGTAAGAATTTTCTTGAAAGTACTTTTGGTTTGAAGATCACACATTGTCACAATTTTGTATCTCCAAGCCATAATGTATAGCTAGCTCTAGAATATCTAGAATGAGGTCCACAATTAAGATTATGAAGTAAAAATGTAGTGTCATGAACACATAGGAACAATTATTATTTGTTGGATTACAAATAAATAATTTAAAAGGTTAAATATTAGTTGAGAAATCCATTCATAAGAACACAATATCCTGGATTTTAGTGTTTTGAGGGTAACTCAAGGTTAAGAATCCATAATCAAATCATTGTAAAAAATTGCCTTGATACATTTATGTGGTTCTAATATTGTTAAAATACCTCAAAGAAAAGGTTTCTCATAAAATTTCTTATTTGCAAAGTAAGTTCAAGTGGTTGATAGCAAGGACCTCAAAAACTCTTAAACAAAGACAACTTGTAAGTTTAGGGCCAAACACCTCTAAAATATCAGTAAAATTATTTATAATAGTAATCAGGAGAAACGGTTGACCTAACTTGATCGCCTTTGATTAACTAATTCATAAGTAAACGTATTTAAACAGAAAATATGAAGGAAAGCGCTTATCTTTAGTGTTGGTACCAAAGACATTGTTGAATGAGCATTCACACCAACATTATGTATACAAAGAGCCACCATTGACATGAAATATAATGCAAAAAATCGTAACATGCAATGCTTAAAATCGCTCCTTTACATGCCTTTTCTCTCTCTCTGAAACCTCTTTTTTTCAGTCTTCTGCCCTTCTTGTGCAATTTCTTTCTTTCTCCTTTCTTTCTTTACCCTTTTCTACAAAATCCCTCTTCCTCACGCCATACTTTGCATTCCCTTTTCCACGTAGGCAGAGAGGATGATGAAAAAAATTGAGTGCAACCACATTTGCTTGAAGTTCCTAAAGCATTAGCATACTGCCCATACCTTCATCCAACTTTGTCTCCCAATGTTTTTGATTGATATGTTATTTTATTTGGTTATTTTATTATCCAGCCAATGTTGATGTGAAAGGGTCTTCTTTTAGAGGGATGTGACACAAACTTGTTAATTTGTGAATAAGGTGTGCTAGCCAAGTATTCAAACACAATGAATTTGCAAAACCATTTAAATTAAACAATCCTACTCAAATAAAATATCTTACTCTCATTTTGTAGTGCCAAATGGTGAGACAATTGGAAAATAACAATAGTATCAGTATAAGCATGCAATGTATAAATTTGAATAATCCAATGAAAGGTACATGTGATTAACCATTAAACTTGAATTAGAACATGGATAGACTAAACATAAAAAGAATTGGTAAAATTATAAACAAAAACACATAACATTAGATGTAAGTGGAGAAAATCATAAACACAAACACATAGATAAATGGTGTATCTTCTCTCTTTTATAATTCTATGTTTTAGTTCCCTTCTTAATTATTAATAACTTTATCATAATTCACATCAATACATAATCAGCCTCTTTACTTGATAACATATAGTAGTTCTACTCCTTACTCTATACACCCCAACTATAATATTGATATAAATAATCATCTATATATAATCTAAACTTCTTTATCAACTCTTATGAAAACAATTTTCTTGAATATGAGTCAATTCTTGCTTTACTTAAATAGCTTTAATTGTAAAGACCTCCTTCAACAAAGTGTAAGCTATTCTTGCATTCATGTGTAAACTACCTCTAATCTCTTTTCCCCTACTGTGGTCATCATACCCTCCTTAGACTTTATTTTAATTTTTTGAGACATAACTCTTAGCATTGAAATAACTAATCAATTTATAGACAATCAATCAAATTTTTTTAAAAAAATAAGAGCATGCTTACTATTACTAAACTTCTTTGTAAGAAAAATTTAAATAATTAAATAATTTTAATGATTTGATTATTTTCTAAAGCCATATTCTTCTATTAATTAAATAAATTTCATTATTTAATTAATTCATCTATTTTTTTATATCCTCCCTTTGATTAAAATAAAGTAATATTTGTTTAATTACGTTACTAATTTTCCTTTCTCTCTGTAATTAAATAAATTAATATTTATTTAATTATTTATTTTCCATTTTCCTTCTATAATTAAATATTTATTTTAATTATTTAATTATTTTCTTCTACAATGAAATAAAGCTTACTTATTTAATTATTTTCTATTTTTCTCTCCACTATTAAATAATTATTTTTATTATTTACTTTTTAATTAGATAATTGTTTCCAAATAATTTTAATTAAAAGTCAACTTTTCCCTCTTTGCTATAATTGAATAATTGCTTTTATTATTTAACTTTTCCCCATTCCTCCTAAATTAAATAATTTTATAATTATTTAATTTACTTCAGCAACCTCTTTTTTTGTTCCAATCTCCTCCCTTATCCCAGTTAGCCTCCACCTTTGATAAGGTTTTATTACCTTTCAATCTTCATCATCCATCCTTAACTAGACCATATTTTGCCCTAACCCTATTTCCTTGCTTCTCCAAGCAATCTCACCCATTGATCATCATCATTCTTCATCATTTAATCTTGGCCCTTCATTCCAATTTGGTTTTCTATAAAAGAGACCTATCCCTTTCATTTCAAGACTACAACCACTATCTTTGATACTTTCCTATATCGCGAACATTAGGCTTATTATTCTTGAATACTAAAAATCTGAGGGGAAGATAGCATATAAAGCAGAATGGAAAAGAGCTATGAAGGTATTCAACCATGGCATAGGAATTATGGTAATATTACTTTATTGTTTGTGTTTCTATGTTCATTTGTACTTCATTGTTGGATTAGTGTCATTATTTGAGTTTTAGGTAGTTGGTAGTTGATAGTGTTGATTCATTCTTTACACCTTGATTTTGGCTTTAGTAAAATTTACCACAAGCAATTCATTGTTCGAAAATTCACCCCCAACAATTCACCATGGAAAAATTCACCACCATGAAAAATTCACCTTATGGAAAATTCACCACAAGCAATTCATGGCGGTGAATTTTCGCAATTTTACCCTATTCTATATAAACAATAGAAAAAAATAAAGGGGAAAATTCACCGCTAGCAATTCTATGTTCATTTGTAGTTGGTAGTTCATAGTGTTGATTCATGCTTTACACCTTGATTTTGGCTTTAGGAAAATTCACCACCAGCAATTCACCACCAACAATTCACTAGGGAAAAATTCACCACCAAGACAAATTCACCTTATGGAAAATTCACGAGCAGCAATTCATGGCAGTGAATTTTCCCATGGTGAATTGTTGATGGTGAATTTTGCTGCGGTGAATTTGCCTGAAGCCCTTGATTTTACCCTATTCTATATAAACAATAAAAATAAATAATGGAAAAAAATATTTTTTTATAAAAATTATAACTGTTAAAGAGCCGATTGAGTGGAATTCTCAAAGTTGCATTCAATTTATAGAAAAAATATAAAAGCAAGATTAAAAACACACTTTTAATAGATTTAGATACGAAAAAGATTTCTGTCATGAACATTTTAGCATAATAATAATATACACAACTA
The DNA here is from genome assembly GCA_007258455.2 of Sequoia sempervirens. Lineage (NCBI taxonomy): Eukaryota > Viridiplantae > Streptophyta > Pinopsida > Cupressales > Cupressaceae > Sequoia > Sequoia sempervirens. The sequence goes on from VDFB02042959.1 coordinate 20,776, forward strand.
TGTAGTCAATATAATATCTGAAAAGTCAGTAGGGAAGATATGATTAGGAACAGCATTAATTCTTTATTTTTTATTGGTTTCTTTGATACTACAATGGAAGGCAAAAAGAAGCGTTGCTCAGAAATTTCCAACAATTCTCAGGAACTTCACCCTAGAT
>VDFB02042960.1:0-10229 GCA_007258455.2 Sequoia sempervirens
TATGGTGTTGCAAGGTGTAACTTTACACTTTCATACTAATCTAGGGATTTATTAATTAATTAAAGTTAATTATGCCTTAATTGGCCCCTTGATTCAAATCCAAGCCTAATTAATTACAATTTTCAAAGGATAAAACCTGACATTCATTATATATTGACATAACATAACACTTAGGATTGAAGAATTTGTGTCCTAGATAGGTGACCTAGGACCCATTCACCCAAGGGCGAATGGGTCCTCACTTAGGGCTAGGACCTAAATTTAAAATATGTTTTTGGTGGTATTTCAAAGATTTCAAATGTGTATTCACGTGTCGACTTGTGCTATTTGATTTTTGGGAATTAATGTTAACATATGTATAAATAAGAGGTCATTTCACTATGTTTCACCTAAGATTTTCAAACTAGCAACTCTAAGTCTTCAAGTAGTCTACCAAATTTAGGAACAAATGTGATGAAGAGCATTTCAAGAGAATTTTCAAGGCATTCAAGGGTAGATTATTGAAAATTTATTACAACAATCAAGATCCCATTATCATTTCAAAGTCTTCTTGCATCACACATGTTATTTGAGCTAATATGTTAATTTAGTGTTCAAGATCCATTCAAGCATTAAAAGGAATTGTTTCAAATCAAGTTCATGATCGAGATCCGATCCATTGAATCCATTTCATGCAAATTCTGAGATCCATTATCAAGGTTCAAACAAAGGGTTTGATGAGTTGTGACATTGCATTTTTGTTCATGTTCTTCATGCTATTTCATTTCATTTCAAGGTTTAATTACCAAAATGGGGTTTGACCAAGGAAAACCCCCATTCACCTAATAAACAACATTTTTCTCTGTTGATGTGTGATTTCATATTTTTAGATGGAAGATCTATTGAAGAGCACAAAATTCAAAGTTGTTAAAGTTGCATAAGTTGTCACCATTCTTCCAATTTCATAGAAACTGACCTATAAGATTTATTTCTAATTTTTTTTATCACAAGTTTTGGAAATTTTGGAGTGTAGACACAATAGAACAAAACTGAAAAACAACTTTTAAAGAGCCCTAACTAGGACCCATTTTCCATAGGTTGAGTGAGTCCTCAGTTTGCTTTGAAAAAACACTTTTTGTGACTAGTACACATCACTTTCCCACTCTTAGATTTGCAATTTGACTATTGGTTCCATTAGAATTGAGCTTAATCTTGTAGATGCACTTTGTAGATCATAATTTAGAGTTGATTTATAATTTTTAATCTTTCTCCCCAAATTATTTTTTGACTCATACCCTTGTCCTAGCATATAAGAGAAATTTGTAGATTCATACCTTGTTTTTACTCACCTCAAGTGGTTGTTAGTCATTTCATTATTTGGATCACATTTATTGAATGAAACAGTGGAAAATAGGGTTATTTGTTATCATTTTGGTGAACCCCCTTTCATAACCCACATTTGCAAAACCCATTTTTCTATGTTTCAACATTACATTCAAGAGTTGATTCATGGACATATCATCAACTTAGTATTTTTCCAATCTTCAGAGTAGGTTGCTAAAATCTTCACCAAAACCTTTACTAAGAGCAAGTTCATTCATCTACAAGCTCTTCTTGGCATGTGGTTTACATCATCAAGAACACCATGCTTAGGGGGTCTTTGTAGTCTTCTCCTCATTTTCTCTCCTTTTTGAGAATATTTTTTTCCCATTAGGTTTCTTATCTTACTCCATTTTTAGAGAAATTACATTATACATGGGTACCTTATTGGGCTTCATGGTCTGGACCCATTTCATTTGCATTGTACATGGGTACCTAACCAGGCTAGTAGTTGGGATGCATTTCATTCATGCCCTCCTAAGCTATGGCTAAGGAGGCCTACTAGTTTACATATTGCACTTTATGCATACACTTAGGATTTAAACCTAGTTAGGCTTCCCATTGACCCTTTATTAGTGAGGTGTTAATATCAATAGGTGTCTTGAGATGTTCAACTCACTTTTGACACCTCTTACTTTGTTTGAGGTAGGCAACTCGCCACCACTCCATGAATGAGGATTCTTTTTCTCATTTCATGGATGTCGGATGCCTCCTACACTCCTATTTATGTATTCCTAGCTTTCCTAATTTAATTTGTCAAATTGATGCAATCTTTGTTCAATTATGCTTTTTCTAATCTTTGAGATTTATAGGATTTCAAAAAAAAAAAGAACAACACAAAAACAAAAAGCCAGAGAGAGGTAGCTCAACCACTAGAGCTTGAACTCTATAAGATTGTTCCCAAGGGCTTGTCAAGAAAAATAGATTCCTTCTTAGAAGTACATTTCTTTCTAGATTTGACAACTTTCCAAGAAGAATCAATGAATAGATTTGAATCATTAAGACATGAAGGGGAGAAGCCCCTTTGGAGCGATTGATAGATGGAGCAACATGATCCTTAGGTGAAACAACCATGTCCAAAACCATAGAAACATGGAAACCTCATATAATTAACTTTGTTGACCTCACAAACACAATAACAAATTTACAATATTTATTTATATTTATTTTATCTAAATTATGAATTCCTATTGACATATCACTACATTCAAATGTAATTTTTGATTGTTTAACTAAACTCAATTATTTAGATGAAGTTTGATTTTAGCGTACCAGTATAATGCTAAAAGTATAACTAAAAATTTTATTAAATAAAACATACTTAAATTTTATGAATGATAATGTTGGATTTAGGTTATTCATTTGTTTCTTTAAAATATACTCACATTTGTGAGTGTTGATTTTTTTTGGCATCATCCATTAATTTAGCAAGTTGCACCCACTATGTTGTTTCCTAATTTTTCTTTCGAGCTTCCATCCCTTTCATATGTTATACATTTTCTCATGAGAGAATATATATTTAATATAAATAAATAAAAAAGAGGATTCTAAAGGTTAGTGATATCATACTATTAAGAGGGAATTGATCCTTAAAAATATGATCATGTTACACACTAATACTCCTATTAAATTAGACATTTATATATTTATTCTTGAATATTTATTAATAATTTTTTATAGAATAATTAATATCTAATGAGATGATATGAATAAAAGAGATAAGATTTATTGAAATTAATTATAATATAATTGATTAAATATAATTATGTATTTTTATTAATGACATTTTTTAAATTTATTAATAACATTTTAAAATAAATTATAATTTTTTAAAAATATCTACTTATTAATTACAAACTCTACCTATCAAACATTTTTTTATCACTTTTATCTATTCAAACTTGTTTTTAAAATACTAAAACGTACTTTAACTTTGTTTAATATATTTATAAATTAAATACATATATCACAATAATTTTATAAGAAAATTGACACTCCTAAAGTTTAAATTGTATTTAACAACCTAAACTAAAAATTTCAAACTTATTAATAAAAATGGGTGTTAAATATTTCCAACTTTATATTGATGAAAAACTAGACGGACGCACCATGTTCCCGGGAATATTCATGCTTTTTCTATTAAAATTGTGGCTATAGCAGACTGTGACGTAATTTCGATTGGATTTCTGGTTTTGAAAAATTAAAAGTTCGGTGAGCTTTGATTTTTTAAAAAATTAGAACAATTTTATTTAACATCTTTCTGGATTGATTATTTCATTAAGAATAATAATTAATTGGTGTTTAATATGACTATGAATTTGTTCAACAGTTCACTAATAATTGTATAGATTATTTAAAAAATAAAGAAATAATTTTTTTAATGTTTCAATTAAAATTTAAATATGTTCATAAAATTGTGTTTAATATTCTATTAAGATTTTTGTATTAAAATTGTGTTCAAAATTTTAATCAATTTAAAAAAATTTAATTGTAAAAATTTGTAAACAGTTTGAATCTAGAAATTTTAATACAAATATGGTGATTGGACTGTGAATACTTCATGCTTTTAAATGTGATCAATATATCAGTCAAGCAAATTTTGAGTGAATAAAATAAATTTAAACATATCTACAAGACTTTTAATTTAAACACATCTGTTGCATATTGACTACTGTGAACCAAGTATTACATTATTATTCACATTTGGAATAAGAGATATTAATATACAACTTGCTCCACATTCAAATATGGTTATATAGAGCTTGCTGCACCATATTTTATGGTTATAAAATACAGTTAAGACGCCTTTTTTTCGGAGCGTTATTACAAATTGAGAATATTCTTTCTTTGTTATGGGGAAAAGAAAGATGGAATCCTGTGTGGCCTGTAGAGTGCAACGCAAGAAGTGTTCAAAAGAATGTGTGTTGGCTCCTTATTTTCCTCCAGACGATCCAGACAAGTTCGCCATGGTGCAGAAATTTTTTGGGACCGGCCATATCATTAAACTGCTTCAAGTAATTTGTAACTATGCTCCATTTTTATGTCCCCAATTTTTAATTTTAAAAAAATGTTTTGGTATACTGGTACTTATGTTTTCAGATTTAGTTGAAACGAAACTGTAATAAATCTTTAACAGGTGAAACACAGGTATATATTTTAACTCACTTGTAATCACTCCTTTCTCCTCTTTCCCTAAAGCATATGTGGGGTTTAGCCATGCGCTCATTTGCAAGTGAAACTCATGGTTTTGATGTCGGTTCGTTCAGGGTGTTGAGGTCGAGCAAAGAGCAGATGCAGTGAATAGCATGGTGTACGAAGCGAGTGCATGGGTGAAGGACCCCGTGCATGGCTGTGCAAAAGAAATTAATGTCCTGAAGAAGCATATTGCCGAGCTGGAATCCCAATTGGTAGGCACTCAAACAGAGCTAGATCATATGCGGTCTTATTCTGATAAGCTTGTAAGGCTTCTGAGCACTGGATCGCTTGATTGTCAAGTTGTTGAATATCCAAGAGATTCGACATCCCAACCAGTGGAAAATATCATGTATGAGGAGGTGGATCCGTTGCTGTCGTGGGGGCCGCTATGGGGAGAATAGATTTAACACATTAAGTTGACTGATGTCTCGTTTTAATGTAATGATCAGTTGCCCTCGTCCCTGACTGATGAGTTCTATATTCTAGGCAATTCTAGGAAAAACTTATGTTTCGATTAATAGCATATGTGTTTTAATTAAGCAATATATTGTCTATCCAACACTCAAAATGCACACTTAAATGTTACTTTACTAAATACAACTAAATATGTATCTCAGTGTTTATGACATTTATTTATATATTGATTTTTGTTTTTATTTTTATGAGAATAAAAGAATGATAAGTTTTATTATTTTGAAAAGCAAGTATTTTGAATTTGCCAAATGTATCTGATTTTGCAAGGCCAGATCATGGTATCTTTTCTGACAATAAGATGCCAGATCAAGGTCATTTAATTGCTTCTATTCTATGCAAGCATCACAATCTAGGAGGACCATTATTATGATGCTTGTCTTCAAATATTTTCTGATGGTGGGTCTTGAACAATTTAAATAATGCTGCTCATCTTTGGAGTTCCACCTGACTGATTTGAACGTTTGTTTTCTTTACAAGCCCGTCTTCTGCTTTGCAAATAACAGTAAACAAAATTTGTCATTTTGATTAAAAATTTATTTATATATAGTTAGTTGGTGAAGTTATTTCTATTAAAAATCAAAACTTGTCATGTTGATCTTTCTAAAACATACAATAATGTTGTTTTCTTTTTTAAGAGATAAAATAATAATAACTAAATATATTGAATGTTTTAAAAAGTTTGAAATTTGAAAATTTATTATATAGAAAAATGTGTGTTTTTAATTTAATAGGTTAAAATTACTATTTTGTAATTAAAACAGCCATTAAAAGCTATTGTAAATAATAATTATATATATTTCAATTTTATCAAATGTGATAAATTGTTCTATTTTTCTTAGCTAGAATTTACATTTGACCAATGAAACAAGTGTAATTTTAAGAATAATCAATAAAAATGTGGTGTTCATTACCACTGGTTTCTCTACCTTATTGGGGAAGATTGTCTATTATTCTTATTTTTGGCTATGATCTTACTTTTCCTTTCTTCCCACAAAAATGAAAGAAGAAATGTAAATGTTTGATCTTCATTAGAGATAAAAATTATGCCTTTCTTCTTATTCTTGTGATTGGTTTCGATGTAAATTATTTCAATCAAAAGTGTTTCCTTGATTCTTGATCCCCTTGTTTGAAGGATAATTTAAAGTAAGACATTGATATCAATATTGAATTTTATTCAATCTTCATGTCAATTCTACAAAGTAGCCATATTAAATAGATAGATAATCAAGGCTCACAATTAGAAACAAATAATGTATTAGGATTAAAAATTGGGAATTATGAATCCATCATATAACTTAGCTTTCAGTAGAGTGAGAAGAAAACATTAATATCAAGGGAAAGATAAAATGTAGGGTCTCAAAATGTTGAAAACTTAGTAAGAATGTATCACAATAAGATAAATATTGAAAGATCGAAAGGAAAAAGACTATAAAGAAAAAAAGAAAAGAAAGGAAGGACTTAGGTAATTGATTTATAAGTATTTTAATGCAAAAAGAAGCCCAAAAAAGTAAAAATTAAAAATTAAAAGGTGTAGACATGTAAAATTGACCTAACACTTATCACACATACTAAATGACATTTTCACATCATCACCATGATTATCATCAAACATCACTGCATTTCACATCAATTGCATCCAAAACTTTTCACCATTTTCAACAAATTAAATAAATTCCATTTATTTAATAAAGTCTTAAAAACCCTATTTATGCTATTAGATGAATAATATGACATTATTTAATTAATTCATGTTTCATCAATTTTGACTAATTAAATAAATTGCATTTATTTAATAAATTCCTAATCTCACTTTATTTTGTCTTGATTAGTTAAAGAACACCAATTATTTAATTATGTCACTAAATCACCTTATTCTCCTAAGTTAATTGAATTATTAAATTAGAATAATTTAATTACGACACTTTCCCTCCAAAAAATTGAATAATTAAATCAAACTATTCAAATCATTTATCAAAAATCAAATCAAACTAATGCAACTTTGTTTGCAAAAAATTCAAACTTGATTTGCACATTCAACTCCAAAATGAGTGAATTAATTAAATTAATTAATTAATCTTTTTCAATCACTTTCTTGATTGAGTAAATTACGATTGCCTAATTTCTCAATCTAATCATGATAGATCAATCTATTCCTGATTGAGTAAATTATGATCCCCTGATTGATCAATCTATTCATCAATCCCACTGATCATTCAATCTATTTCTTCAATCATACAAATCATGCAATCTATTTTGCACAGATCATTCATGTCTAAATCCTCTCAACACCTTTCAATTGTCGATCATGATATTCTACAATGTGATCCTGATTTTCTATTTCAAATCGCATTTTCTATATAAAAAACCTCTTTCCTCACAAAAAAGGATGGAAGAATCAACCTATTCAGACAATGAAGTAATGCCAAAACACTGTTTATAGAGCTTCAACATACCTTCGATCAACCGTATACGCTTACTCTTCAAGGTTTCAAACACGAACTATAGAGGCTCTGTAGTGATACAAGCAACCACATCCTCACAAATATACTCCAATACGAGATGTGTAATGGTTTAATTATTAAATTCAGTTGTTGTTGATGCATTCCATATTCTTGAATTCAATATTCTTAATTGTGCATTTTGTAAGTGTAGGAGTAGGTCTTATATTAGTGTTCATGATTATAGATTAGATTCTATTTTCAATTATGTTTATCTTAATTATTTCTATGATTTTCTCTGTCACACATTTTGGCATTCTCAGTGGGACCATGGTCCTAATTTCTAATGTTTCTATGAGTTTAAATTGAAGTTGCTAGTTTCTAGAGTGCTTTTGAAAAAAAATCATGCACTATTCCAAAAAAAATCACACTTTCCTTTCAAGAAATATGTGCACTTGAATCTAAAAACCATGCTATTAACACTGAAACCTATCCATCTACAATTTTCCAATGCATTTGAATGATGATAGAGGGTGCACTTTCTTGAAACACTTTTTCTCTCTGACAAAGGGCACACTTACTAATTTTTCAACTATTTTTCTCTATCAAACTTGTGTTTGAGATCTACAAACTAAAAAAGAATTTTGTCACTAAGGAATGTATGATTTTTAATGTGTGATAGGTATTAGCGTTTATGTATGTAGGATCGAGAAAACACTAACATGCTTTATCTAGGGAAGACAAATGGTCAAAGAACTATACATTTACAATGCTTTTTAAAATTATCAATATTTTTATTTTAGTAACATAAAAATAATAACAAATTTTTTTTTTGGTGATCCTAATATTGAACCATTTCAATGCTTTTTAAGTTAGGAATCTTTTGTTTTGTTTCTTAAAAAGAACCTACAAACAAACACATTTGTGTTTTGGTGCTCTAAAAAATGAACAAGTTGAAAGCTTTCTTAAAACAAGAATCTTTATTTGGTGCTTAAAAATAACAACACAAATGAACATTTCAATTTTGGTGCTCTTGAAAATGAACCATTTTAAAGCTTTCTAAAGTTAGAAATTTTCATTTGGTGCATAAAAAGAACAACAAACATTTAATTTGGTGCTCTAAAAAGTTTTTAACTTTGAAAGTAACACTTGAATAGTTTATTTCTATTTAAGTGATGAAAATGACTTTTCTTTTGTTGATGTACGCTTAGATTTTTTTTTGATGACCAATTAAGACCAGGATCACTTTAGAAACACTCAAATTTGGGCTAAAAAATGGGCAAATAATTCTTTTTGTCTTGCACCTTTGCTATGGTGTTGATTGATGTCTAGAACACTTTCATTGGATGTAATTAAAAAGAATCACTGATATCTTATTCACATATTTATGGAGGTAGCACTACTCAAGGTGCTTAAAAAGAATCAAATTTCTATGAATTGTATGTTGTGCATTCAGTGTTTGGCAAGCTAGATACTCATCTTCTCCTGTTAGAACTTTTGGCAATCTTGGGTTAGCAAAAACATCTTGAGCTTCACACCTTTATTTTCAAAGAATACTTTTAGAGGACCTTCCTATTGAGACACATCTCGTGTCAAAGAACTCATAGGCGACCCAAATAGTACTCTCATTTTGGATCACTATATAAATAAATAATTGTGGGTGTGAGGAAAGTTCTCACTTGCTGGTTGATGTTGTTCTATATTGATGCCAGTATCCCCCAATATCCATGTGATACATAATGTGGACACAAAAAAAGTAACCCTTCTACATTTTTTCATGTTTAAGCCCTCCTTGTCATTTTGGCTTGATTTTGGATTGATTTAATGTTGTAATGTGTTCAACACATTCACATTAGGTCTTGGGCCCTTGTGAATCATTAAGAATTCTATGATGTCTTGTAAAAATGTTGTGAACTATTGTAACCCACTTTCACACTTTTCTAGGACCTTTTCATTATAATTCACTTAAATATCCTCTTTTTATCACTTACCAAGTATTATTTCAAATTGTTGTAAAGAGTTGTAACAAAATTTCATGCTTTTCTAGGATTTTCATCAATAATTCAACCCTTTCTTATGTTTAAATGACCCCTTAATGCACTTTACGACTCTACTTAAGTGTGTTTTAGAGAATAATCCCGTTAAACATCATTAAATACACTTTAATTTCAGACACCCCGTAAAATTTCCCTAGTGGGACCAAGTTGCCACCTAGGGCGACTTAGTCCCACTAGGCACAAAAATCAAAATTATTTTAAATTTCTGGTGAGATATTATTCTCTTAACCTTGAGGTCAGCTTTTGATGCATTATTTTTGAGAAATTTTGTAAAACAAAGTATAAATAAAGAGGTTTCATCTCATTTTCAACCCCAATACATTCATACATTTATTTACTCATGAATCCTTCTCATGCATTCTAGGAAATATCAAGTCTTCATTGGAGCTTCTACTTGCATATCTTTAGATTTCTACATCAATAGTTTGGTGAGCTGTAGCATTGCATGTTGTTCATTCATCATTCTCTTTCTATTTCATTTCATTTTCAAGGGTTTGATTACCAAACTGGGCTTTGACCAAGTAAAACCCTTATTCTCTAATCCTTAACCCTTTTTCCCCTCTTTGCATGTGTGCTTTGTAGGTCTTGTATGTAGATTCATCAAATTGAAAGATGTTAAAAGGTGTTATCATTTCATCAAAATCATTCAAGTAAAAAACCCATAAGAGAGAAGATGGAAATCACTTAGAACCCAAATTCTACAAAT
>VDFB02042961.1:0-10343 GCA_007258455.2 Sequoia sempervirens
GTTGTCATTGATGTCAACTATGGAATGAAGATGTTGAGGATATTGAAAAAATTGTGGAAAAGAGGAAAACAAGTTGTGTATGTGTAGTTGAGACCTTGAGGAAGTGTTGTGAGTACACGAAGCTATTCTTTTGTTGCAAAGTTTGAAGGTTAGTTGGAATTAAGTAATGAGTTGAGATGATGGTTTGATACTTGGTTTATAAGTGCTTTTGAGAAAAATTTAATAAACAAAGTAAACTGTGTTGTGCAAGTGTTCATAGTGTGCTTTGATATTGTTCTACTTATTCTTTCTATGTTGATGCTATGCTTGTGTGGATCTTATAGGTTATTCAAGGTTGATAGATGTTTCTATATTTAGAATTTGGGTTTTTTTAGATCATTGTACAATACGAGATATTTTCACTAGTGTGTGAACTAGTTGTTTAGTAATGTTTTCTATAGTGTGGGAGAAATGCATTTTCTCTATGTTTCTCTGCTAGTTAGGTCTCGGTTGTGCATATTTAGGAAGTTTCCTATAATCCTTTTATCTTTTTGTGTTCAAATTTTTACTTGATTTGGTGTAGTACAGTATAAGTTTAATTTATTAGTATGCAGACAAGGGTTATCACTTGTCCTAAGTTAAAGTAGTTGTTCGTGTGAAGCTTGGTTGAAGTATTTGATGAATCTTAAGTAGTTCATGGACTTTTTTGGATTGAGTTCAACTAAATTATGTTGTCTCAAACTTTTGGCTTAATCTAAGTGTGTACTTAATGGTTATGGTATTTTGCATGAATGTTGGCGAACCTTGTATTTAACACTACATGCGAGGCTTGTAGAAGCGGTTTGAAGTGTGTTGGGATCTATTTTGGTCCTAATTAAGGATTTATGTAGGTATCCTTTAATTCCTATAGACTATGGGAATGTTTAGGTGTTGACCTATTTGAAATTTGAATGTATAATATGGCACTGGCTCTCAAAATCATGGAATATATCCATAATCATTAACAAAATTTATTATTAAGAAAATCTAAAAAATTATAAGCTACAATGTTGGTCAGCATTTAGACTACAAAAATGAAACCATAATGAAACCATGTTCCAAAGCTCTCATTTTAGCAAAGGGAGGGAGGACATTGGTAAATATTATGGAGTCTAGTTTTACACTCTCTAATTGTATTTGCTCGAAATTTTCTAATGCTCTTTCAACAAATCCATTTTGCATATATGTTGCAATCATGGAATTCTATGAGACCATATTATTTGAAGTATATGGTCAAATAGTTCACATGCTTTGTTTATGCTTCCACATTTTTCATACATTTCTACCAATGGATTTCCAACCATAACATTTAACCAAATTATTCTATCCTTTATTCTTTCATGGATACTCATAACATGTTGCAAAGCTCCCATTTTGGCATGGGTTGGTAGTACACTAGCAAGTGTAAACCGATTCAATTCCAAACCTATTTGTTGCTTATGGTGAAATAGTATGACTTCCTCATGAGGACACTCATGCATTCTCCATGCTGCAATAATCATATTCCATGAGAAGATATCTTGTTCTTTTATGTGATCACATACTTCACAACATCCACCAAAATTTTGTAGGAAAAAAACAATGACTTTAAATTTGGTTAGGCTTATGCATGAGAATGAAGCTATTAATTGTTGACCCTAACAAAAATTGGTTGTTAGCGAAAACAACGGGTTAAGTGAAACCCACATGTGCCACCTAAACAGTCAAATCTTATATTGTGTGAAATAAGTCTAACCCATGTTATGTCATAAGATGCAATTCTATTTCATTCAAACAAATAAAATATTTGAGAAAACACAATCTATTTTTTTCCAAATATATCATGATAAACAAAATCAAGAATTCTAATGCATTCATTATATTTTATTAATTGGTAACAAATTAACCAATGGAAGAGTAAAATTAAAATAGATTAATTAGATTTTCTAATGTATAATTTTGTTTCAAATTTATTTTAAGATATGAAAATTTGTTTATCTATTGTTCTATCAGATAATAGTTGCAAATAGTCTTACGATAATGATGTGAAATATGAATTTATAATTAATTATAATCTTTTTTGATCTGGCTCATTTGTCAGTGACATTATTTTGTATGCACTTGTATGCAAGCTTGTGAAGGAAACATTTTTTCTACTCACAGGTAACGAAAATTTCGAAAGATTTTGGGAGGATGAGACTGCAGAGAGAGATCGATCGATATTTCTTGGTTGAAAGTAGCGATTGGAATCAAAAATCCAACAAAATAACGACAGTTTTTTACGTCAGTACCAAGAACCTATTTAATGTATCTGGAGAAAGGCCAAGAAACAACTTAATAGTCGTTGGATCTACCGTCCTGGATAATCGCCAGTAAAGTAAAGATAATCGCTGACATGTGACGGAGATAAGCCTAGATACAACAAGCGAATGGCTCTGAATTCCCTGCTGTTAAGCTACCTATAATTAAAAGGTACCTCAGCGAAAAACTATTGTTCACACAGAAGGATTTGCGCTCATGGTTTTCTTCAGGTATGTTCTGTTATGCATTTTTGTTATTTTAATTTAGACAATTTGCTGATTCCTATCTGTTACAAGTTCAGGGAGATTTTGGGATGTTTTTTCTTCATTACTTTCAATTAGAGTTGCATTTGATAGGCAGTAGGACTCTTGATACGGGGATTGAAGTTTCTCATCTTTCAATTAGCAGAAATGTTCTAAACGTTCTCTTTGTTTTCATAAAAGTGATGTTTTTGCATTACATCAAATTAAGTGATAGTTCATTCGAATTCAACTGCATAATTTTGAATATATCTTTACTTATACACAACTAAATGGAGTACCAAGCCATTATTCAACTTCAATTTGTGCATAGTTGGGTTGAATCCTCTGCGCCTCTGTATCATTAGGAGCCCTCCTCTGTATCAATCTGTGCATAATTGGGTTGAATCCTCTGGAAATCACAATTCAATCACTGTTTAAATGTTTTCCAAATTAAATTGTTTTGATTATATGCAAAATTTCATGGTTACTGATTTTGAATTATAATAGTAAAATTCGATGCTTCTATTTTGTTAGTATCACTTAGATATAGTGAATACAGAAGGGATCATTTATAGTCATGATTTATGACATGTTATTGAATTATTTATTAAAAGATATTATGTACCATTATTCATAAAATATTGTACAAAATGATAGATTTTTATGATGAGTTGTTATGAACAGTCATTCTTAAACATTGACAGTGTTCGATAATGAAAAACAAATTTGGAATAATAGAAATAAGAAAATTATACTGTGAGACAATCTTTTGTGAATTATTTACAAAAGAGATTTTTATGTATTACTGCTTATCAAATATAACAAAAAATGAAGATTTTGTGAGCCAAAATTAGTCATTATGAACAATTATTCTTAAATAATGAAACTGTTCCACAACGAAAGACAAACTTCAACCATTAACAATAAGAAAATTATAATCATGATTTATGAGAGACAATTTTTGTGAATTATTCACAAAAAGAGCTTTTTTATGTACTATTATTGTTCAAATATAGTAAAAAAGGTAGATTTTTATGAGCAGTATTCCCAGCAATAGCTTCAACACTATGCAGCTCCTCTACTTTTATTTTGAGTTTTTGCATTAACTATCATTTATCCTATTAATTGATCACCGGCCAGCCTAAACTATCTCACCAATCAGAAAGGAACAATCACATAATTTAAGGGATACCTAACAAACATGAATGTTCTCCTTAATTTCTATAAGTTCCTTCTAATTTGATCGGATGTATGTAAGAAAATGTATGGAGTGATGGAGAACATTCAAGATCTTTGAATTTTTAACAATTCTCAATCCTTCAATTCAGTTTATTAAGATAGATTCTCTCCATGCCAGCTCTTGATTTTCGCTTTCAACTTTTGAGTTTGTTAGTAACCATTGTCAATGATGTGTATTTTTCTGATCAATACCATCAAAGAAATAGTCATGTTTTAAGGCCATCCAGAGCACATGGTGTGCAAACACAATCAGCTCTTCAATCCACAACTCATTTATCTTAAAAATCTCCCTGTTCTAAGATTTTGCTCTTGAAATTAAAAGAGCATATCACTTATGCAATCAAATTGTAAGCCAGTGCAAGAGACAGACACTTCCACAACTAGCTAAGCAAGAAAATGAACAAAATTCTTCTATAAATCTATAATCTGCTCATCCGTGACAATTGGCAGCCATGCTGGAGTTTGTAAGCAGCAAGAAAAGTAATGATGAAGTTACCTGGCAATTGTGACACTCCAAGGAATTATGATCTGGTTTTGAGTGGCACTGTATTCTCCATAGACAGCTTGGACACCCACTCCCGCCATGGACTTGGGATCAAAGTCTAGCACACTCAGCCCATTCCTCATCTCCTTGAATTGGCTTTCCATCAGAAAATACAGATACCCAATAAGCCCTTAAACACTAGACATTCACACCACTGTTAATCAAGCTGCACTCTGCCTCCTATTGTCCACACTACTAATCTATTCACTCCTACTCAGACAGATTTTTAAAATTATAATAATTTATTCTTGGATTTCTCAAAGACTAACGTAGATAAGACTGACCATAAAAAAAACAATTTTACAATCCACCTCTTGCAGATGCTGGTGTGGCTATGTTTTTTAATCAAAACTCTCAAATGCATAAATGGAAAATAACCTCCAACTGCCTTCATCGGAGAAATAATGTATTTCATAAAATTTGGTAATTAAAACTTGTCCAGCTGTTCGACATCACTCTTACGATTTCCACTTCATTGATAAGGCAAAAGGTATTTAATAAAACTAGTTCCAGTTTAACACAAGTTATTTTCATGTTATCCATATACTGGCGCCTGTGACATAAAACCACCAGTTTAAATGAGTTAGTCTCCTTGATGAGACATCGAAAATTGAAATTTACAGTTTCCAGCTTTCTTTCTCTAAAATTCACCGAAATGATATAATGCACTTCAAGCAGTGTATCCCTTAACAGAAACTAAGTAATGAGGAAGATATAAAGTTTTGACAAAATGTGTAACTGTTTTGTAGTATTGTTACTCAGTGTCAACAGTCAACCCCTATTCTTCATCATGGAACCTTTCACCCGCCATTCTCTCTTCATAACTGGCTTCAAACTAGCTTTCTGAATTTATAACGCATAATAATTCAAAGAAAAAACGCACATCGATAAACATTGTAGATTAGGATTTTTTGTTTTCACTATATATTTTTAGATAATCGTAAATAAATGATAATTTCATCATACATTCAAAATTATATATATTTTGATTTAATAATTTTCAAATTCGTTATAAGGCTACTCTTCTATCTTCTCAGTATTAACAGACATATTTGCAATGGTCAGGTTTACATATCTTTATTGATTGTATATAGAATAATTTTGCAACTTCATTTATTAAACTATTGCATTTGATCATTTGGATTATTACGAGCGGAAGGAGAAAGGAGGAGCTTTGAGTTTGAAGGAGAAGATGAATAATCATACTCCATTTTCAATCTCAAGTTGCCCCATCTTCTAGAATTCACTCTGCTTAGTGTTCTTTGTCGCATTTAATGTTTATTTTTTTCTATTTCATGTAGGTGTTAAGTGTAGTAATTTTGGTGTGTTGGTTTGTTTTAGTTTTCTTTGTTACATTTCTGCTGGATTGGATTGGGTTGGGTAGACCTTGTTTCATGCCTCTCATTTTGAATTGATATTTGAATTAATTTAATCCTTTCATATGGTGGAATCTCTTGAGATAGTTAATGTTGTAAAATGTGAATTAATAGAGAAAGGTAGTATGGATACTGATTTTGGTACCCACGGTTCTGTAACACTTCCGGGGTTTTTCACCTAAAAATAGAGAGGTAGGCCAAAATGCACAATGTCCCCACTCAAAACTAATGAAATTATGAATGAAA
The DNA here is from genome assembly GCA_007258455.2 of Sequoia sempervirens. NCBI lineage: Eukaryota > Viridiplantae > Streptophyta > Pinopsida > Cupressales > Cupressaceae > Sequoia > Sequoia sempervirens. The sequence continues at coordinate 5,946 of VDFB02042961.1, forward strand.
TATGTCTAAATGTAATATCCTAAATACAATAAACTGATAAAGGAAATGAATTATTGATGTAAAACCTAAGAAATGCAAGTTGTTTGAAAACACATTATGATATGCAAAATGACCTAACAATGTAGACAAACAATAACAAAAATGAAGGAGATCAGAGATGTGCACCTGGAAACTGAAGTGTGATGTAGAGAGGCTCTGGAATCCTATAAAATTTGTTGTTCAAGCCAACTGGGACACTTACGCCAAGTTGGGTGACTTAGTCCTATTTTGGGGAGATTCTGTCGAAATAGGTTTCTGCCAAAAAGGTATCCAAAAATACATAAATAACTTTTTAGGCCTGGAAGTGGGACTAATTCGCCATAGATGGCAACTTATTCCACCTAGGAATATCAAGAAATTCAGGGTAAAAATCTATAGCTCTCGGTCTGCACTTCTCTTCTTGATAGGTGTCTGAATCAGATTCTACAGAAATCGGGTTGAAAGAGTTCTCCAAACTTCAATTAGGGCTTTTGTTGACTTGAATGGCTTTGATTGATTTTTGACCACTTTTAACACCTTTGTCTTTGACAAAACTGCATACAAGACCTGCAAAATACATATGCAAAGAGGGGTAAAAGGGTTAAGGGTTAAAGAATAGGGGTTTGCCTTGGTCAAACCCCAATTTGGTAATCAAACCCTTGAAAATGAAATGAAATTGAAGAAGAATGATGAATGAACAACATGCAATGTCACAACTCACCAAACCCTTGATATAGAAATCTAAAGATGTGCAAGTAGATGCTCTAATGGATGCTTGATAATGCTTAGAATGCTTGAGAACTATAAATGGATTGCTTGAAAATGAATTATTAGATGAATAGGGATGAAAATGAGAGAAAAACCCTTTATTTGTACTTGATTTTATAAAATTTCCCAAAAAATAACACATCACAGGCTAACCTCAAGGTTAAGAGATTAATATCCTACCATAAATTTAAAATAATTTTGATTTTTGTGCCCAGTGGGACTAGGTCACCCCATGTGGCGACTTGGTCCCACCAGGGAAATTTTATTGGGTGTCAAGAATTAAAGTGCATTTAATGATGTTTAACGAGATTATTCTCTAAAACACACTTAAGTAGGGTCGAAAAGTGCATTAAGGGGTTATTTAAACATAAAAGGGTCAAATTAGTGATGACAAGACTAAAAAAACGTGAAAGTTTGTTACAACTCTTTACAACACTTTGAAATAAGACTTGGTAAGTAATAAAAAAGGTCCTAGAAAATTGTGAAAGTGGGTTACAACACTTCACAACACTCTTTACAAGACATCATAGAAATATTAATGATTCACAAGGGTCCAAGACCTAATGTGAATGTTTTGACCACATTACAACATTAAATCTAAGAAAAATCAAGCTAAAAACTATAAGAAAGACTCAAATGAGCATAAAAATGTCAAAGTATACATTTTTTGGTGACACGAGTAGGGATAATGGTATGGAATCAGATGAAAATATTATTGAAAGTCTCACAGGAGCCAATAAATCCAATAGGGTGGCTCTCAATAGTGAGGAAGTACTGGAAGTGTGAATAGAACAAGGTTTGCAATTAATGGTGCTATAAAGGATGGGGGAGAATTCATGGATAGTGTAGAATAAAGAGGAGAAAATGATCCTTGGTATTTCATCCCCTAATATTATCCAAATGGAACATAATATAGATGTGCATATTATTGCAAATAAAGAGGAAAATGGGCTAAGAAATGTAGTTTTTTTTTTTCCATGGATTGAGAAATTATCCTCTCATGTAAAGTCTTTTATGATTGGGTTTTGAATTTTTGGGGCAAGAAATCAAGTTTGTATGTTACGTTTTGTAGAATGGTTCAAAATGGTTTGTTTGTGATTTTCTTTAAAAACCATAAAATGCCAAAGAGAACCATATATAAGGAGTATTTGAATGTTGGTAAGTCTATTTTCATGCTCATGTCATGGTCTTTAAAGGTTTGTAAGTGAAAAAGTATTGACTATAAGAATTAGGAGAATCTAGGAGATAAAAAATAAGCACAAATGGAAAATGCATAGTTTGTATTAAGATGATCCAAATTATATTGAGTATAAAGCCTTGCATATATAGGTAAGGAAGAGGCAATCCACCTATGAGGTGAATTGACAAGTGTCCCATTAAATGGCACAAAAGAGTAGACAAGTTCCCTATAGGTGTCAACCTTAGGAACACTTGGAGTGTGCAAAGCAACAACATCTATGACCAATTCATCAACCTTGTGTGCCAAGTTTTGAGTGACTTTTGAGGTGAGATGGAAAGTATACAAAACTAAAAAATGTTGTGCGTGAGGTTAATCAAATAACTTGGGGGTATGTGTAGGATCATGATGGGCCAAAAAGTGGCGATATGATAGGTATGTGTAGGGTATGTGGCCGACAACATTTTTATTACCCAAAATTGATGAAACAAAAAGATTTTTAAAGGAGATTATTATGTTTCCACCAATATAAATTAATTTTTTCTTTCAATTTAATAAATAATTATTCATTTTCATTTGAATTATGATCAGTCCGCTGAGTTAGGCTGATTGAAAACATCTATAGCTTTAAATGGTATCACATTTTTTGAATCCAAACATGGGTTTATCTTTCTACTACTATAGATTAAAAAAAAAAGAATTTCATGAAGTTTTGACCAAGTTAAGGTGGTCAGACATACGAGTTTTTTTATTTTTCAAAAGTTGTAATAAAAAAATCATAATTAATTATTTATATGGAAAAAACTTACAAAAAAATATGCATCACATTGGGACATGAGTCCTATACTTATATCTAAAATATTATGAAAAAATATTATCAATTGATTGTGGTTAGGGTGGTTAGGCAAACACCTACTTATTTTTTCCCTGAAATTTAAGTACTATTGAATTAAAATTTCAAATTTTCACCAAATAGATTTTTCCTTTTCTGAAAAAACCTAGTACTTGAGAAACTAAATGCAATTATCTACAAATTTTATTCTTACATATTTTTGAAATAATAGAAATAACTTATTTAAATTTTTACGTCAAGTTGCCTACCTTTGATTTTTGTAAATTTTTTGCCACTTAAGGGCTTGTTTTTTCCATGATGATCCTGCACATGCCCTTGGTAACTTCTAGAGGTTTAAAATGTTGCACATTTGGTTAGACAAGATGTTGTCTAACCTCATCAACCTAAGTACACTTATGTATAGTGAATAGATTAATTATTCACAATAATATCCCCCTTAAGTTTTACTTGGGGAGATCATAAAAATGAAAATAGATAGAAATGGGTCCCAACTAAGCCATGTTAGGTACCTAGGTACAATGCATTCTATCACAAAGTAGAGTAGAATAGAAAACCTACTGCAACTAAAAAAGATCTCAAAAAAGGAGAATTAGAAGGATTTAAGACCTTTTGAAAATATGTCCCTTTATGATAAGAACATGATAATGAACCTCTAATGCATGTCGTAGTTGAAAACTCTTTAGATGATGAACTGGTGTCTGTTGGAATCAATGAATCTACAAGAAATGTAGATCAAAATGTGAGATACAAAACACTGCATTAGTGAACATATGAACGCTACTCAACCAATGCACACAAAGTTCATCAAACTCTATGAAGCTAATAATATAGATAGTACTGTGATGAGGAGTACAAGAATCTCAAAATGTGATCCACTGAAATAATCCCCCATTCGAGAGATGAAGATAGAAGGTTCATGATTCCTCCCAAAAATAAGATTCCTCAACTACTTCATTGAAAGAAACATTAGCACAACATATTATAATCCCCTTTAATGCTAAGAGAATATAAGAATAACCAGCTGAAATTGAGAGTGTGCAAGGAGTGTAGATATGTACAAGGTGTGCTCCAAGACACACTTGCATGAGGTGAGAGTAATAAGGAGTCATTTTTCATTGTTGTGATGTTAAATCACAAGGATTCACAACTTTGAAGTCAAAGAAAGACTTTACACAACCCCATATTACACATTATAAATTAGTGTAAGTATAATAATTTTATCAAATTCCCTCCCTAAGGAAGACACATTCAGTTTTTGTGGCACTTTATATGAGCGCATTTACAATCTTACTATTGCTACAAGGTCTTCAAAGTTTATTGTCATGAGTTGGACATAGATTAGTTTATGTCTTGCAAACCTCAATAAAAGACAAAAAACAAAAAATTAAAACCTCCACTATGTTGACCCCCCCTTTTGAAAATTTTTGCAAAACAGAAAGTTGACTTCTCTTTTATAAATTTTTAACTAAGGAAAAAAATTGCACCTTCCCCCATATAGTTTCCCTTTTCCAAATTCAGTTGCAAAAATAATTGACTTTCTCTTTTAAAAAAATTTAACTATGGAAAAAAAATTATACCTCCC